>OX246739.1:72933022-72983022 GCA_945910005.1 Isoperla grammatica
TGGACGCCGGCCTCCTATTGGCCAACGAGAGACGTATTGTATTGTATTGTAGACGCTTCCCCTCGTACGACCAGCTGGTGGACGCCGGCCTCCTATTGGCCAACGAGAGACGTATTGTATTGTATTGTAGACGCTTCCCCTCGTACGACCAGCTGGTGGACGCCGGCCTCCTATTGGCCAACGAGAGACGTATTGTATTGTATTGTAGACGGTTCCCCTCGTACGACCAGCTGGTGGACGCCGGCCTCCTATTGGCCAACGAGAGACGTATTGTATTGCATTGTAGACGGTTCCCCTCGTACGACCAGCTGGTGGACGCCGGCCTCCTATTGGCCAACGAGAGACGTATTGTATTGTATATTGTAGACGCTTCCCCTCGTACGACCAGCTGGTGGACGCCGGCCTCCTATTGGCCAACGAGAGACGTATTGTATTGTATTGTATTGTAGACGCTTCCCCTCGTACGACCAGCTGGTGGACGCCGGCCTCCTATTGGCCAACGAGAGACGTATTGTATTGTATTGTAGACGGTTCCCCTCGTACGACCAGCTGGTGGACGCCGGCCTCCTATTGGCCAACGAGAGACGTATTGTATTGTATATTGTAGACGGTTCCCCTCGTACGACCAGCTGGTGGACGCCGGCCTCCTATTGGCCAACGAGAGACGTATTGTATTGTATTGTAGACGCTTCCCCTCGTACGACCAGCTGGTGGACGCCGGCCTCCTATTGGCCAACGAGAGACGTATTGTATTGTATTGTAGACGGTTCCCCTCGTACGACCAGCTGGTGGACGCCGGCCTCCTATTGGCCAACGAGAGACGTATTGTATTGTATTGTAGACGGTTCCCCTCGTACGACCAGCTGGTGGACGCCGGCCTCCTATTGGCCAACGAGAGACGTATTGTATTGTATTGTAGACGCTTCCCCTCGTACGACCAGCTGGTGGACGCCGGCCTCCTATTGGCCAACGAGAGACGTATTGTATTGTATTGTAGACGCTTCCCCTCGTACGACCAGCTGGTGGACGCCGGCCTCCTATTGGCCAACGAGAGACGTATTGTATTGTATATTGTAGACGGTTCCCCTCGTACGACCAGCTGGTGGACGCCGGCCTCCTATTGGCTAACGAGAGACGTATTGTATTGTATTGTAGACGGTTCCCCTCGTACTACCAGCTGGTCGACGCCGGCCTCCTATTGGCCAACGAGAGACGTATTGTATTGTATTGTAGACGGTTCCCCTCGTACGACCAGCTGGTGGACGCCGGCCTCCTATTGGCCAACGAGAGACGTATTGTATTGTATTGTAGACGGTTCCCCTCGTACGACCAGCTGGTGGACGCCGGCCTCCTATTGGCCAACGAGAGACGTATTGTATTGTATTGTAGACGGTTCCCCTCGTACGACCAGCTGGTGGACGCCGGCCTCCTATTGGCCAACGAGAGACGTATTGTATTGTATTGTAGACGGTTCCCCTCGTACGACCAGCTGGTGGACGCCGGCCTCCTATTGGCCAACGAGAGACGTATTGTATTGCATTGTAGACGGTTCCCCTCGTACGACCAGCTGGTGGACGCCGGCCTCCTATTGGCCAACGAGAGACGTATTGTATTGTATTGTATTGTAGACGCTTCCCCTCGTACGACCAGCTGGTGGACGCCGGCCTCCTATTGGCCAACGAGAGACGTATTGTATTGTATTGTAGACGGTTCCCCTCGTACGACCAGCTGGTGGACGCCGGCCTCCTATTGGCCAACGAGAGACGTATTGTATTGTATTGTATTGTAGACGGTTCCCCTCGTACGACCAGCTGGTGGACGCCGGCCTCCTATTGGCCAACGAGAGACGTATTGTATTGTATTGTAGACGCTTCCCCTCGTACGACCAGCTGGTGGACGCCGGCCTCCTATTGGCCAACGAGAGACGTATTGTATTGTATTGTAGACGGTTCCCCTCGTACGACCAGCTGGTGGACGCCGGCCTCCTATTGGCCAACGAGAGACGTATTGTATTGTATTGTAGACGCTTCCCCTCGTACGACCAGCTGGTGGACGCCGGCCTCCTATTGGCCAACGAGAGACGTATTGTATTGTATATTGTAGACGCTTCCCCTCGTACTACCAGCTGGTGGACGCCGGCCTCCTATTGGCCAACGAGAGACGTATTGTATTGTATTGTAGACGGTTCCCCTCGTACGACCAGCTGGTGGACGCCGGCCTCCTATTGGCCAACGAGAGACGTATTGTATTGTATTGTAGACGGTTCCCCTCGTACGACCAGCTGGTGGACGCCGGCCTCCTATTGGCCAACGAGAGACGTATTGTATTGTATTGTAGACGGTTCCCCTCGTACGACCAGCTGGTGGACGCCGGCCTCCTATTGGCCAACGAGAGACGTATTGTATTGTATTGTAGACGCTTCCCCTCGTACGACCAGCTGGTGGACGCCGGCCTCCTATTGGCCAACGAGAGACGTATTGTATTGTATTGTAGACGGTTCCCCTCGTACGACCAGCTGGTGGACGCCGGCCTCCTATTGGCCAACGAGAGACGTATTGTATTGTATTGTAGACGGTTCCCCTCGTACGACCAGCTGGTGGACGCCGGCCTCCTATTGGCCAACGAGAGACGTATTGTATTGTATTGTAGACGGTTCCCCTCGTACGACCAGCTGGTGGACGCCGGCCTCCTATTGGCCAACGAGAGACGTATTGTATTGTATTGTAGACGGTTCCCCTCGTACGACCAGCTGGTGGACGCCGGCCTCCTATTGGCCAACGAGAGACGTATTGTATTGTATTGTAGACGGTTCACCTCGTACGACCAGCTGGTGGACGCCGGCCTCCTATTGGCCAACGAGAGACGTATTGTATTGTATTGTAGACGCTTCCCCTCGTACGACCAGCTGGTGGACGCCGGCCTCCTATTGGCCAACGAGAGACGTATTGTATTGTATTGTAGACGCTTCCCCTCGTACGACCAGCTGGTGGACGCCGGCCTCCTATTGGCCAACGAGAGACGTATTGTATTGTATTGTAGACGCTTCCCCTCGTACGACCAGCTGGTGGACGCCGGCCTCCTATTGGCCAACGAGAGACGTATTGTATTGTATTGTAGACGCTTCCCCTCGTACGACCAGCTGGTGGACGCCGGCCTCCTATTGGCCAACGAGAGACGTATTGTATTGTATTGTAGACGGTTCCCCTCGTACGACCAGCTGGTGGACGCCGGCCTCCTATTGGCCAACGAGAGACGTATTGTATTGTATTGTAGACGGTTCACCTCGTACGACCAGCTGGTGGACGCCGGCCTCCTATTGGCCAACGAGAGACGTATTGTATTGTATTGTATTGTATTGTATTGTAGACGGTTCCCCTCGTACGACCAGCTGGTGGACGCCGGCCTCCTATTGGCCAACGAGAGACGTATTGTATTGTATTGTAGACGGTTCCCCTCGTACGACCAGCTGGTGGACGCCGGCCTCCTATTGGCCAACGAGAGACGTATTGTATTGTATTGTAGACGGTTCCCCTCGTACGACCAGCTGGTGGACGCCGGCCTCCTATTGGCCAACGAGAGACGTATTGTATTGTATTGTATTGTATTGTAGACGGTTCCCCTCGTACGACCAGCTGGTGGACGCCGGCCTCCTATTGGCCAACGAGAGACGTATTGTATTGTATTGTATTGTAGACGGTTCCCCTCGTACGACCAGCTGGTGGACGCCGGCCTCCTATTGGCCAACGAGAGACGTATTGTATTGTATTGTATTGTAGACGGTTCCCCTCGTACGACCAGCTGGTGGACGCCGGCCTCCTATTGGCCAACGAGAGACGTATTGTATTGTATTGTAGACGCTTCCCCTCGTACGACCAGCTGGTGGACGCCGGCCTCCTATTGGCCAACGAGAGACGTATTGTATTGTATTGTAGACGGTTCACCTCGTACGACCAGCTGGTGGACGCCGGCCTCCTATTGGCCAACGAGAGACGTATTGTATTGTATTGTATTGTATTGTATTGTAGACGGTTCCCCTCGTACGACCAGCTGGTGGACGCCGGCCTCCTATTGGCCAACGAGAGACGTATTGTATTGTATTGTAGACGGTTCCCCTCGTACGACCAGCTGGTGGACGCCGGCCTCCTATTGGCCAACGAGAGACGTATTGTATTGTATTGTAGACGGTTCCCCTCGTACGACCAGCTGGTGGACGCCGGCCTCCTATTGGCTAACGAGAGACGTATTGTATTGTATTGTAGACGGTTCCCGTCGTACGACCAGCTGGTGGACGCCGGCCTCCTATTGGCCAACGAGAGACGTATTGTATTGTATTGTAGACGCTTCCCCTCGTACGACCAGCTGGTGGACGCCGGCCTCCTATTGGCCAACGAGAGACGTATTGTATTGTATTGTAGACGCTTCCCCTCGTACGACCAGCTGGTGGACGCCGGCCTCCTATTGGCCAACGAGAGACGTATTGTATTGTATTGTAGACGGTTCCCCTCGTACGACCAGCTGGTGGACGCCGGCCTCCTATTGGCCAACGAGAGACGTATTGTATTGTATTGTAGACGCTTCCCCTCGTACGACCAGCTGGTGGACGCCGGCCTCCTATTGGCCAACGAGAGACGTATTGTATTGTATTGTAGACGGTTCCCCTCGTACGACCAGCTGGTGGACGCCGGCCTCCTATTGGCCAACGAGAGACGTATTGTATTGTATTGTAGACGGTTCCCCTCGTACGACCAGCTGGTGGACGCCGGCCTCCTATTGGCCAACGAGAGACGTATTGTATTGTATTGTAGACGCTTCCCCTCGTACGACCAGCTGGTGGACGCCGGCCTCCTATTGGCCAACGAGAGACGTATTGTATTGTATTGTAGACCCTTCCCCTCGTACGACCAGCTGGTGGACGCCGGCCTCCTATTGGCCAACGAGAGACGTATTGTATTGTATTGTAGACGCTTCCCCTCGTACGACCAGCTGGTGGACGCCGGCCTCCTATTGGCCAACGAGAGACGTATTGTATTGTATTGTAGACGCTTCCCCTCGTACGACCAGCTGGTGGACGCCGGCCTCCTATTGGCCAACGAGAGACGTATTGTATTGTATTGTAGACGCTTCCCCTCGTACGACCAGCTGGTGGACGCCGGCCTCCTATTGGCCAACGAGAGACGTATTGTATTGTATTGTAGACGCTTCCCCTCGTACGACCAGCTGGTGGACGCCGGCCTCCTATTGGCCAACGAGAGACGTATTGTATTGTATTGTAGACGGTTCCCCTCGTACGACCAGCTGGTGGACGCCGGCCTCCTATTGGCCAACGAGAGACGTATTGTATTGTATTGTAGACGGTTCCCCTCGTACGACCAGCTGGTGGACGCCGGCCTCCTATTGGCCAACGAGAGACGTATTGTATTGTATATTGTAGACGGTTCCCCTCGTACGACCAGCTGGTGGACGCCGGCCTCCTATTGGCCAACGAGAGACGTATTGTATTGTATTGTAGACGGTTCCCCTCGTAGGACCAGCTGGTGGACGCCGGCCTCCTATTGGCCAACGAGAGACGTATTGTATTGTATATTGTAGACGCTTCCCCTCGTACGACCAGCTGGTGGACGCCGGCCTCCTATTGGCCAACGAGAGACGTATTGTATTGTATTGTACTGTAGACGCTTCCCCTCGTACGACCAGCTGGTGGACGCCGGCCTCCTATTGGCCAACGAGAGACGTATTGTATTGTATTGTAGACGCTTCCCCTCGTACGACCAGCTGGTGGACGCCGGCCTCCTATTGGCCAACGAGAGACGTATTGTATTGTATTGTAGACGGTTCCCCTCGTACGACCAGCTGGTGGACGCCGGCCTCCTATTGGCCAACGAGAGACGTATTGTATTGTATTGTAGACGGTTCCCCTCGTACGACCAGCTGGTGGACGCCGGCCTCCTATTGGCCAACGAGAGACGTATTGTATTGTATTGTATTGTAGACGGTTCCCCTCGTACGACCAGCTGGTGGACGCCGGCCTCCTATTGGCCAACGAGAGACGTATTGTATTGTATTGTAGACGGTTCCCCTCGTACGACCAGCTGGTGGACGCCGGCCTCCTATTGGCCAACGAGAGACGTATTGTATTGTATTGTAGACGGTTCCCCTCGTACGACCAGCTGGTGGACGCCGGCCTCCTATTGGCCAACGAGAGACGTATTGTATTGTATTGTATTGTAGACGGTTCCCCTCGTACGACCAGCTGGTGGACGCCGGCCTCCTATTGGCCAACGAGAGACGTATTGTATTGTATTGTAGACGCTTCCCCTCGTACGACCAGCTGGTGGACGCCGGCCTCCTATTGGCCAACGAGAGACGTATTGTATTGTATTGTAGACGGTTCCCCTCGTACGACCAGCTGGTGGACGCCGGCCTCCTATTGGCCAACGAGAGACGTATTGTATTGTATTGTAGACGGTTCCCCTCGTACGACCAGCTGGTGGACGCCGGCCTCCTATTGGCCAACGAGAGACGTATTGTATTGTATTGTAGACGCTTCCCCTCGTACGACCAGCTGGTGGACGCCGGCCTCCTATTGGCCAACGAGAGACGTATTGTATTGTATTGTAGACGGTTCCCCTCGTACGACCAGCTGGTGGACGCCGGCCTCCTATTGGCCAACGAGAGACGTATTGTATTGTATATTGTAGACGGTTCCCCTCGTACGACCAGCTGGTGGACGCCGGCCTCCTATTGGCCAACGAGAGACGTATTGTATTGTATTGTAGACGCTTCCCCTCGTACGACCAGCTGGTGGACGCCGGCCTCCTATTGGCCAACGAGAGACGTATTGTATTGTATTGTAGACGGTTCCCCTCGTACGACCAGCTGGTGGACGCCGGCCTCCTATTGGCCAACGAGAGACGTATTGTATTGTATTGTAGACGGTTCCCCTCGTACGACCAGCTGGTGGACGCCGGCCTCCTATTGGCCAACGAGAGACGTATTGTATTGTATTGTAGACGGTTCCCCTCGTACGACCAGCTGGTGGACGCTGGCCTCCTATTGGCCAACGAGAGACGTATTGTATTGTATTGTAGACGGTTCCCCTCGTACGACCAGCTGGTGGACGCCGGCCTCCTATTGGCCAACGAGAGACGTATTGTATTGTATTGTAGACGGTTCCCCTCGTACGACCAGCTGGTGGACGCCGGCCTCCTATTGGCCAACGAGAGACGTATTGTATTGTATTGTATTGTAGACGGTTCCCCTCGTACGACCAGCTGGTGGACGCCGGCCTCCTATTGGCCAACGAGAGACGTATTGTATTGTATTGTAGACGGTTCCCCTCGTACGACCAGCTGGTGGACGCCGGCCTCCTATTGGCCAACGAGAGACGTATTGTATTGTATTGTATTGTAGACGGTTCCCCTCGTACGACCAGCTGGTGGACGCCGGCCTCCTATTGGCCAACGAGAGACGTATTGTATTGTATTGTAGACGGTTCCCCTCGTACGACCAGCTGGTGGACGCCGGCCTCCTATTGGCCAACGAGAGACGTATTGTATTGTATTGTATTGTAGACGCTTCCCCTCGTACGACCAGCTGGTGGACGCCGGCCTCCTATTGGCCAACGAGAGACGTATTGTATTGTATTGTATTGTAGACGGTTCCCCTCGTACGACCAGCTGGTGGACGCCGGCCTCCTATTGGCCAACGAGAGACGTATTGTATTGTATTGTATTGTAGACGCTTCCCCTCGTACGACCAGCTGGTGGACGCCGGCCTCCTATTGGCCAACGAGAGACGTATTGTATTGTATATTGTAGACGGTTCCCCTCGTACGACCAGCTGGTGGACGCCGGCCTCCTATTGGCCAACGAGAGACGTATTGTATTGTATTGTAGACGGTTCCCCTCGTACGACCAGCTGGTGGACGCCGGCCTCCTATTGGCCAACGAGAGACGTATTGTATTGTATTGTAGACGGTTCCCCTCGTACGACCAGCTGGTGGACGCCGGCCTCCTATTGGCCAACGAGAGACGTATTGTATTGTATTGTATTGTAGACGCTTCCCCTCGTACGACCAGCTGGTGGACGCCGGCCTCCTATTGGCCAACGAGAGACGTATTGTATTGTATTGTAGACGGTTCCCCTCGTACGACCAGCTGGTGGACGCCGGCCTCCTATTGGCCAACGAGAGACGTATTGTATTGTATTGTAGACGCTTCCCCTCGTACGACCAGCTGGTGGACGCCGGCCTCCTATTGGCCAACGAGAGACGTATTGTATTGTATTGTAGACGCTTCCCCTCGTACGACCAGCTGGTGGACGCCGGCCTCCTATTGGCCAACGAGAGACGTATTGTATTGTATTGTAGACGGTTCCCCTCGTACGACCAGCTGGTGGACGCCGGCCTCCTATTGGCCAACGAGAGACGTATTGTATTGTATTGTAGACGGTTCCCCTCGTACGACCAGCTGGTGGACGCCGGCCTCCTATTGGCCAACGAGAGACGTATTGTATTGTATATTGTAGACGCTTCCCCTCGTACGACCAGCTGGTGGACGCCGGCCTCCTATTGGCCAACGAGAGACGTATTGTATTGTATTGTAGACGCTTCCCCTCGTACGACCAGCTGGTGGACGCCGGCCTCCTATTGGCCAACGAGAGACGTATTGTATTGTATTGTAGACGCTTCCCCTCGTACGACCAGCTGGTGGACGCCGGCCTCCTATTGGCCAACGAGAGACGTATTGTATTGTATTGTAGACGGTTCCCCTCGTACGACCAGCTGGTGGACGCCGGCCTCCTATTGGCCAACGAGAGACGTATTGTATTGTATTGTAGACGCTTCCCCTCGTACGACCAGCTGGTGGACGCCGGCCTCCTATTGGCCAACGAGAGACGTATTGTATTGTATTGTAGACGCTTCCCCTCGTACGACCAGCTGGTGGACGCCGGCCTCCTATTGGCCAACGAGAGACGTATTGTATTGTATTGTAGACGGTTCCCCTCGTACGACCAGCTGGTGGACGCCGGCCTCCTATTGGCCAACGAGAGACGTATTGTATTGTATTGTAGACGCTTCCCCTCGTACGACCAGCTGGTGGACGCCGGCCTCCTATTGGCCAACGAGAGACGTATTGTATTGTATTGTATTGTAGACGCTTCCCCTCGTACGACCAGCTGGTGGACGCCGGCCTCCTATTGGCCAACGAGAGACGTATTGTATTGTATTGTAGACGCTTCCCCTCGTACGACCAGCTGGTGGACGCCGGCCTCCTATTGGCCAACGAGAGACGTATTGTATTGTATTGTAGACGCTTCCCCTCGTACGACCAGCTGGTGGACGCCGGCCTCCTATTGGCTAACGAGAGACGTATTGTATTGTATTGTAGACGCTTCCCCTCGTACGACCAGCTGGTGGACGCCGGCCTCCTATTGGCCAACGAGAGACGTATTGTATTGTATTGTAGACGCTTCCCCTCGTACGACCAGCTGGTGGACGCCGGCCTCCTATTGGCTAACGAGAGACGTATTGTATTGTATTGTAGACGCTTCCCCTCGTACGACCAGCTGGTGGACGCCGGCCTCCTATTGGCCAACGAGAGACGTATTGTATTGTATTGTAGACGGTTCCCCTCGTACGACCAGCTGGTGGACGCCGGCCTCCTATTGGCCAACGAGAGACGTATTGTATTGTATTGTAGACGCTTCCCCTCGTACGACCAGCTGGTGGACGCCGGCCTCCTATTGGCCAACGAGAGACGTATTGTATTGTATTGTAGACGGTTCCCCTCGTACGACCAGCTGGTGGACGCCGGCCTCCTATTGGCCAACGAGAGACGTATTGTATTGTATTGTATTGTAGACGCTTCCCCTCGTACGACCAGCTGGTGGACGCCGGCCTCCTATTGGCCAACGAGAGACGTATTGTATTGTATTGTAGACGCTTCCCCTCGTACGACCAGCTGGTGGACGCCGGCCTCCTATTGGCCAACGAGAGACGTATTGTATTGTATTGTAGACGGTTCCCCTCGTACGACCAGCTGGTGGACGCCGGCCTCCTATTGGCCAACGAGAGACGTATTGTATTGTATTGTAGACGGTTCCCCTCGTACGACCAGCTGGTGGACGCCGGCCTCCTATTGGCCAACGAGAGACGTATTGTATTGTATTGTAGACGCTTCCCCTCGTACGACCAGCTGGTGGACGCCGGCCTCCTATTGGCCAACGAGAGACGTATTGTATTGTATTGTAGACGGTTCCCCTCGTACGACCAGCTGGTGGACGCCGGCCTCCTATTGGCCAACGAGAGACGTATTGTATTGTATTGTAGACGGTTCCCCTCGTACGACCAGCTGGTGGACGCCGGCCTCCTATTGGCCAACGAGAGACGTTTTGTATTGTATTGTATTGTAGACGGTTCCCCTCGTACGACCAGCTGGTGGACGCCGGCCTCCTATTGGCCAACGAGAGACGTATTGTATTGTATTGTATATTGTAGACGGTTCCCCTCGTACGACCAGCTGGTGGACGCCGGCCTCCTATTGGCCAACGAGAGACGTATTGTATTGTATTGTATATTGTAGACGGTTCCCCTCGTACGACCAGCTGGTGGACGCCGGCCTCCTATTGGCCAACGAGAGACGTATTGTATTGTATTGTATTGTAGACGGTTCCCCTCGTACGACCAGCTGGTGGACGCCGGCCTCCTATTGGCCAACGAGAGACGTATTGTATTGTATTGTAGACGCTTCCCCTCGTACGACCAGCTGGTGGACGCCGGCCTCCTATTGGCTAACGAGAGACGTATTGTATTGTATTGTAGACGCTTCCCCTCGTACGACCAGCTGGTGGACGCCGGCCTCCTATTGGCCAACGAGAGACGTATTGTATTGTATTGTAGACGCTTCCCCTCGTACGACCAGCTGGTGGACGCCGGCCTCCTATTGGCCAACGAGAGACGTATTGTATTGTATTGTAGACGCTTCCCCTCGTACGACCAGCTGGTGGACGCCGGCCTCCTATTGGCCAACGAGAGACGTATTGTATTGTATTGTAGACGGTTCCCCTCGTACGACCAGCTGGTGGACGCCGGCCTCCTATTGGCTAACGAGAGACGTATTGTATTGTATTGTAGACGCTTCCCCTCGTACGACCAGCTGGTGGACGCCGGCCTCCTATTGGCCAACGAGAGACGTATTGTATTGTATTGTAGACGCTTCCCCTCGTACGACCAGCTGGTGGACGCCGGCCTCCTATTGAATAACGAGAGACGTATTGTATTGTATTGTAGACGCTTCCCCTCGTACGACCAGCTGGTGGACGCCGGCCTCCTATTGGCCAACGAGAGACGTATTGTATTGTATTGTAGACGCTTCCCCTCGTACGACCAGCTGGTGGACGCCGGCCTCCTATTGAATAACGAGAGACGTATTGTATTGTATTGTAGACGCTTCCCCTCGTACGACCAGCTGGTGGACGCCGGCCTCCTATTGGCCAACGAGAGACGTATTGTATTGTATTGTAGACGCTTCCCCTCGTACGACCAGCTGGTGGACGCCGGCCTCCTATTGGCCAACGAGAGACGTATTGTATTGTATTGTAGACGCTTCCCCTCGTACGACCAGCTGGTGGACGCCGGCCTCCTATTGGCCAACGAGAGACGTATTGTATTGTATTGTAGACGGTTCCCCTCGTACGACCAGCTGGTGGACGCCGGCCTCCTATTGGCCAACGAGAGACGTATTGTATTGTATTGTAGACGCTTCCCCTCGTACGACCAGCTGGTGGACGCCGGCCTCCTATTGGCCAACGAGAGACGTATTGTATTGTATTGTAGACGGTTCCCCTCGTACGACCAGCTGGTGGACGCCGGCCTCCTATTGGCCAACGAGAGACGTATTGTATTGTATTGTAGACGCTTCCCCTCGTACGACCAGCTGGTGGACGCCGGCCTCCTATTGAATAACGAGAGACGTATTGTATTGTATTGTAGACGCTTCCCCTCGTACGACCAGCTGGTGGACGCCGGCCTCCTATTGGCCAACGAGAGACGTATTGTATTGTATTGTAGACGCTTCCCCTCGTACGACCAGCTGGTGGACGCCGGCCTCCTATTGGCCAACGAGAGACGTATTGTATTGTATTGTAGACGGTTCCCCTCGTACGACCAGCTGGTGGACGCCGGCCTCCTATTGGCCAACGAGAGACGTATTGTATTGTATTGTAGACGCTTCCCCTCGTACGACCAGCTGGTGGACGCCGGCCTCCTATTGGCCAACGAGAGACGTATTGTATTGTATTGTAGACGGTTCCCCTCGTACGACCAGCTGGTGGACGCCGGCCTCCTATTGGCCAACGACAGACGTATTGTATTGTATTGTAGACGCTTCCCCTCGTACGACCAGCTGGTGGACGCCGGCCTCCTATTGGCCAACGAGAGACGTATTGTATTGTATTGTAGACGGTTCCCCTCGTACGACCAGCTGGTGGACGCCGGCCTCCTATTGGCCAACGAGAGACGTATTGTATTGTATTGTAGACGCTTCCCCTCGTACGACCAGCTGGTGGACGCCGGCCTCCTATTGGCCAACGAGAGACGTATTGTATTGTATTGTAGACGCTTCCCCTCGTACGACCAGCTGGTGGACGCCGGCCTCCTATTGGCCAACGAGAGACGTATTGTATTGTATTGTAGACGGTTCCCCTCGTACGACCAGCTGGTGGACGCCGGCCTCCTATTGGCCAACGAGAGACGTATTGTATTGTATTGTAGACGCTTCCCCTCGTACTACCAGCTGGTGGACGCCGGCCTCCTATTGGCCAACGAGAGACGTATTGTATTGTATTGTATTGTAGACGCTTCCCCTCGTACGACCAGCTGGTGGACGCCGGCCTCCTATTGGCCAACGAGAGACGTATTGTATTGTATTGTAGACGGTTCCCCTCGTACGACCAGCTGGTGGACGCCGGCCTCCTATTGGCCAACGAGAGACGTATTGTATTGTATTGTAGACGCTTCCCCTCGTACTACCAGCTGGTGGACGCCGGCCTCCTATTGGCCAACGAGAGACGTATTGTATTGTATTGTATTGTAGACGCTTCCCCTCGTACGACCAGCTGGTGGACGCCGGCCTCCTATTGGCCAACGAGAGACGTATTGTATTGTATTGTAGACGCTTCCCCTCGTACGACCAGCTGGTGGACGCCGGCCTCCTATTGGCCAACGAGAGACGTATTGTATTGTATTGTAGACGCTACCCCTCGTACGACCAGCTGGTGGACGCCGGCCTCCTATTGGCCAACGAGAGACGTATTGTATTGTATTGTAGACGCTTCCCCTCGTACGACCAGCTGGTGGACGCCGGCCTCCTATTGGCCAACGAGAGACGTATTGTATTGTATTGTAGACGCTTCCCCTCGTACGACCAGCTGGTGGACGCCGGCCTCCTATTGGCCAACGAGAGACGTATTGTATTGTATTGTAGACGCTTCCCCTCGTACGACCAGCTGGTGGACGCCGGCCTCCTATTGGCCAACGAGAGACGTATTGTATTGTATTGTAGACGCTTCCCCTCGTACGACCAGCTGGTGGACGCCGGCCTCCTATTGGCCAACGAGAGACGTATTGTATTGTATTGTAGACGCTTCCCCTCGTACGACCAGCTGGTGGACGCCGGCCTCCTATTGGCCAACGAGAGACGTATTGTATTGTATTGTAGACGCTTCCCCTCGTACGACCAGCTGGTGGACGCCGGCCTCCTATTGGCCAACGAGAGACGTATTGTATTGTATTGTAGACGCTTCCCCTCGTACGACCAGCTGGTGGACGCCGGCCTCCTATTGGCCAACGAGAGACGTATTGTATTGTATTGTAGACGCTTCCCCTCGTACGACCAGCTGGTGGACGCCGGCCTCCTATTGGCCAACGAGAGACGTATTGTATTGTATTGTAGACGCTTCCCCTCGTACGACCAGCTGGTGGACGCCGGCCTCCTATTGGCCAACGAGAGACGTATTGTATTGTATTGTAGACGCTTCCCCTCGTACGACCAGCTGGTGGACGCCGGCCTCCTATTGGCCAACGAGAGACGTATTGTATTGTATTGTAGACGCTTCCCCTCGTACGACCAGCTGGTGGACGCCGGCCTCCTATTGGCCAACGAGAGACGTATTGTATTGTATTGTAGACGCTTCCCCTCGTACGACCAGCTGGTGGACGCCGGCCTCCTATTGGCCAACGAGAGACGTATTGTATTGTATTGTAGACGCTTCCCCTCGTACGACCAGCTGGTGGACGCCGGCCTCCTATTGGCCAACGAGAGACGTATTGTATTGTATTGTAGACGCTTCCCCTCGTACGACCAGCTGGTGGACGCCGGCCTCCTATTGGCCAACGAGAGACGTATTGTATTGTATTGTAGACGCTTCCCCTCGTACGACCAGCTGGTGGACGCCGGCCTCCTATTGGCCAACGAGAGACGTATTGTATTGTATTGTATTGTAGACGCTTCCCCTCGTACGACCAGCTGGTGGACGCCGGCCTCCTATTGGCCAACGAGAGACGTATTGTATTGTATTGTAGACGGTTCCCCTCGTACGACCAGCTGGTGGACGCCGGCCTCCTATTGGCCAACGAGAGACGTATTGTATTGTATTGTAGACGCTTCCCCTCGTACGACCAGCTGGTGGACGCCGGCCTCCTATTGGCCAACGAGAGACGTATTGTATTGTATTGTAGACGCTTCCCCTCGTACGACCAGCTGGTGGACGCCGGCCTCCTATTGGCCAACGAGAGACGTATTGTATTGTATTGTAGACGGTTCCCCTCGTACGACCAGCTGGTGGACGCCGGCCTCCTATTGGCCAACGAGAGACGTATTGTATTGTATTGTAGACGCTTCCCCTCGTACGACCAGCTGGTGGACGCCGGCCTCCTATTGGCCAACGAGAGACGTATTGTATTGTATTGTAGACGCTTCCCCTCGTAGGACCAGCTGGTGGACGCCGGCCTCCTATTGGCCAACGAGAGACGTATTGTATTGTATTGTAGACGCTTCCCCTCGTACGACCAGCTGGTGGACGCCGGCCTCCTATTGGCCAACGAGAGACGTATTGTATTGTATTGTAGACGCTTCCCCTCGTACGACCAGCTGGTGGACGCCGGCCTCCTATTGGCCAACGAGAGACGTATTGTATTGTATTGTAGACGCTTCCCCTCGTACGACCAGCTGGTGGACGCCGGCCTCCTATTGGCCAACGAGAGACGTATTGTATTGTATTGTAGACGCTTCCCCTCGTACGACCAGCTGGTGGACGCCGGCCTCCTATTGGCCAACGAGAGACGTATTGTATTGTATTGTAGACGCTTCCCCTCGTACGACCAGCTGGTGGACGCCGGCCTCCTATTGGCCAACGAGAGACGTATTGTATTGTATTGTAGACGCTTCCCCTCGTACGACCAGCTGGTGGACGCCGGCCTCCTATTGGCCAACGAGAGACGTATTGTATTGTATTGTATTGTAGACGCTTCCCCTCGTACGACCAGCTGGTGGACGCCGGCCTCCTATTGGCCAACGAGAGACGTATTGTATTGTATTGTAGACGCTTCCCCTCGTACGACCAGCTGGTGGACGCCGGCCTCCTATTGGCCAACGAGAGACGTATTGTATTGTATTGTAGACGGTTCCCCTCGTACGACCAGCTGGTGGACGCCGGCCTCCTATTGGCCAACGAGAGACGTATTGTATTGTATTGTAGACGCTTCCCCTCGTACGACCAGCTGGTGGACGCCGGCCTCCTATTGGCCAACGAGAGACGTATTGTATTGTATTGTAGACGCTTCCCCTCGTACGACCAGCTGGTGGACGCCGGCCTCCTATTGGCCAACGAGAGACGTATTGTATTGTATTGTAGACGCTTCCCCTCGTACGACCAGCTGGTGGACGCCGGCCTCCTATTGGCCAACGAGAGACGTATTGTATTGTATTGTAGACGGTTCCCCTCGTACGACCAGCTGGTGGACGCCGGCCTCCTATTGGCCAACGAGAGACGTATTGTATTGTATTGTAGACGCTTCCCCTCGTACGACCAGCTGGTGGACGCCGGCCTCCTATTGGCCAACGAGAGACGTATTGTATTGTATTGTAGACGCTTCCCCTCGTACGACCAGCTGGTGGACGCCGGCCTCCTATTGGCCAACGAGAGACGTATTGTATTGTATTGTAGACGCTTCCCCTCGTACGACCAGCTGGTGGACGCCGGCCTCCTATTGGCCAACGAGAGACGTATTGTATTGTATTGTAGACGCTTCCCCTCGTACGACCAGCTGGTGGACGCCGGCCTCCTATTGGCCAACGAGAGACGTATTGTATTGTATTGTAGACGCTTCCCCTCGTACGACCAGCTGGTGGACGCCGGCCTCCTATTGGCCAACGAGAGACGTATTGTATTGTATTGTAGACGCTTCCCCTCGTACGACCAGCTGGTGGACGCCGGCCTCCTATTGGCCAACGAGAGACGTATTGTATTGTATTGTAGACGCTTCCCCTCGTACGACCAGCTGGTGGACGCCGGCCTCCTATTGGCCAACGAGAGACGTATTGTATTGTATTGTATTGTAGACGGTTCCCCTCGTACGACCAGCTGGTGGACGCCGGCCTCCTATTGGCCAACGAGAGACGTATTGTATTGTATTGTAGACGCTTCCCCTCGTACGACCAGCTGGTGGACGCCGGCCTCCTATTGGCCAACGAGAGACGTATTGCATTGTATTGTAGACGGTTCCCCTCGTACGACCAGCTGGTGGACGCCGGCCTCCTATTGGCCAACGAGAGACGTATTGCATTGTATTGTAGACGGTTCCCCTCGTACGACCAGCTGGTGGACGCCGGCCTCCTATTGGCTAACGAGAGACGTATTGTATTGTATTGTAGACGCTTCCCCTCGTACGACCAGCTGGTGGACGCCGGCCTCCTATTGGCCAACGAGAGACGTATTGTATTGTATTGTATTGTAGACGCTTCCCCTCGTACGACCAGCTGGTGGACGCCGGCCTCCTATTGGCCAACGAGAGACGTATTGTATTGTATTGTATTGTAGACGCTTCCCCTCGTACGACCAGCTGGTGGACGCCGGCCTCCTATTGGCTAACGAGAGACGTATTGTATTGTATTGTAGACGGTTCCCCTCGTACGACCAGCTGGTGGACGCCGGCCTCCTATTGGCCAACGAGAGACGTATTGTATTGTATTGTAGACGCTTCCCCTCGTACGACCAGCTGGTGGACGCCGGCCTCCTATTGGCCAACGAGAGACGTATTGTATTGTATTGTAGACGCTTCCCCTCGTACGACCAGCTGGTGGACGCCGGCCTCCTATTGGCCAACGAGAGACGTATTGTATTGTATTGTAGACGCTTCCCCTCGTACGACCAGCTGGTGGACGCCGGCCTCCTATTGGCTAACGAGAGACGTATTGTATTGTATTGTAGACGGTTCCCCTCGTACGACCAGCTGGTGGACGCCGGCCTCCTATTGGCCAACGAGAGACGTATTGTATTGTATTGTAGACGGTTCCCCTCGTACGACCAGCTGGTGGACGCCGGCCTCCTATTGGCCAACGAGAGACGTATTGTATTGTATTGTAGACGCTTCCCCTCGTACGACCAGCTGGTGGACGCCGGCCTCCTATTGGCCAACGAGAGACGTATTGTATTGTATTGTAGACGGTTCCCCTCGTACGACCAGCTGGTGGACGCCGGCCTCCTATTGGCCAACGAGAGACGTATTGTATTGTATTGTAGACGCTTCCCCTCGTACGACCAGCTGGTGGACGCCGGCCTCCTATTGGCTAACGAGAGACGTATTGTATTGTATTGTAGACGCTTCCCCTCGTACGACCAGCTGGTGGACGCCGGCCTCCTATTGGCTAACGAGAGACGTATTGTATTGTATTGTAGACGCTTCCCCTCGTACGACCAGCTGGTGGACGCCGGCCTCCTATTGGCCAACGAGAGACGTATTGTATTGTATTGTAGACGCTTCCCCTCGTACGACCAGCTGGTGGACGCCGGCCTCCTATTGGCCAACGAGAGACGTATTGTATTGTATTGTATATTGTAGACGCTTCCCCTCGTACGACCAGCTGGTGGACGCCGGCCTCCTATTGGCTAACGAGAGACGTATTGTATTGTATTGTAGACGCTTCCCCTCGTACGACCAGCTGGTGGACGCCGGCCTCCTATTGGCCAACGAGAGACGTATTGTATTGTATTGTAGACGCTTCCCCTCGTACGACCAGCTGGTGGACGCCGGCCTCCTATTGGCCAACGAGAGACGTATTGTATTGTATTGTATTGTAGACGCTTCCCCTCGTACGACCAGCTGGTGGACGCCGGCCTCCTATTGGCCAACGAGAGACGTATTGTATTGTATTGTAGACGCTTCCCCTCGTACGACCAGCTGGTGGACGCCGGCCTCCTATTGGCCAACGAGAGACGTATTGTATTGTATTGTAGACGCTTCCCCTCGTACGACCAGCTGGTGGACGCCGGCCTCCTATTGGCCAACGAGAGACGTATTGTATTGTATTGTAGACGGTTCCCCTCGTACGACCAGCTGGTGGACGCCGGCCTCCTATTGGCCAACGAGAGACGTATTGTATTGTATTGTAGACGCTTCCCCTCGTACGACCAGCTGGTGGACGCCGGCCTCCTATTGGCCAACGAGAGACGTATTGTATTGTATTGTAGACGCTTCCCCTCGTACGACCAGCTGGTGGACGCCGGCCTCCTATTGGCCAACGAGAGACGTATTGTATTGTATTGTAGACGCTTCCCCTCGTACGACCAGCTGGTGGACGCCGGCCTCCTATTGGCCAACGAGAGACGTATTGTATTGTATTGTAGACGCTTCCCCTCGTACGACCAGCTGGTGGACGCCGGCCTCCTATTGGCCAACGAGAGACGTATTGTATTGTATTGTAGACGCTTCCCCTCGTACGACCAGCTGGTGGACGCCGGCCTCCTATTGGCCAACGAGAGACGTATTGTATTGTATTGTAGACGCTTCCCCTCGTACGACCAGCTGGTGGACGCCGGCCTCCTATTGGCCAACGAGAGACGTATTGTATTGTATTGTAGACGCTTCCCCTCGTACGACCAGCTGGTGGACGCCGGCCTCCTATTGGCCAACGAGAGACGTATTGTATTGTATTGTAGACGCTTCCCCTCGTACGACCAGCTGGTGGACGCCGGCCTCCTATTGGCCAACGAGAGACGTATTGTATTGTATTGTATTGTAGACGCTTCCCCTCGTACGACCAGCTGGTGGACGCCGGCCTCCTATTGGCCAACGAGAGACGTATTGTATTGTATTGTAGACGGTTCCCCTCGTACGACCAGCTGGTGGACGCCGGCCTCCTATTGGCCAACGAGAGACGTATTGTATTGTATTGTATTGTAGACGCTTCCCCTCGTACGACCAGCTGGTGGACGCCGGCCTCCTATTGGCCAACGAGAGACGTATTGTATTGTATTGTAGACGCTTCCCCTCGTACGACCAGCTGGTGGACGCCGGCCTCCTATTGGCCAACGAGAGACGTATTGTATTGTATTGTAGACGCTTCCCCTCGTACGACCAGCTGGTGGACGCCGGCCTCCTATTGGCCAACGAGAGACGTATTGTATTGTATTGTAGACGCTTCCCCTCGTACGACCAGCTGGTGGACGCCGGCCTCCTATTGGCCAACGAGAGACGTATTGTATTGTATTGTAGACGCTTCCCCTCGTACGACCAGCTGGTGGACGCCGGCCTCCTATTGGCCAACGAGAGACGTATTGTATTGTATTGTAGACGCTTCCCCTCGTACGACCAGCTGGTGGACGCCGGCCTCCTATTGGCCAACGAGAGACGTATTGTATTGTATTGTAGACGGTTCCCCTCGTACGACCAGCTGGTGGACGCCGGCCTCCTATTGGCCAACGAGAGACGTATTGTATTGTATTGTAGACGCTTCCCCTCGTACGACCAGCTGGTGGACGCCGGCCTCCTATTGGCCAACGAGAGACGTATTGTATTGTATTGTAGACGCTTCCCCTCGTACGACCAGCTGGTGGACGCCGGCCTCCTATTGGCCAACGAGAGACGTATTGTATTGTATTGTAGACGCTTCCCCTCGTACGACCAGCTGGTGGACGCCGGCCTCCTATTGGCCAACGAGAGACGTATTGTATTGTATTGTATATTGTAGACGGTTCCCCTCGTACGACCAGCTGGTGGACGCCGGCCTCCTATTGGCCAACGAGAGACGTATTGTATTGTATTGTAGACGCTTCCCCTCGTACGACCAGCTGGTGGACGCCGGCCTCCTATTGGCCAACGAGAGACGTATTGCATTGTATTGTAGACGGTTCCCCTCGTACGACCAGCTGGTGGACGCCGGCCTCCTATTGGCCAACGAGAGACGTATTGTATTGTATTGTAGACGCTTCCCCTCGTACGACCAGCTGGTGGACGCCGGCCTCCTATTGGCCAACGAGAGACGTATTGTATTGTATTGTAGACGCTTCCCCTCGTACGACCAGCTGGTGGACGCCGGCCTCCTATTGGCCAACGAGAGACGTATTGTATTGTATTGTATTGTAGACGCTTCCCCTCGTACGACCAGCTGGTGGACGCCGGCCTCCTATTGGCCAACGAGAGACGTATTGTATTGTATTGTAGACGCTTCCCCTCGTACGACCAGCTGGTGGACGCCGGCCTCCTATTGGCCAACGAGAGACGTATTGTATTGTATTGTAGACGGTTCCCCTCGTACGACCAGCTGGTGGACGCCGGCCTCCTATTGGCCAACGAGAGACGTATTGTATTGTATTGTAGACGCTTCCCCTCGTACGACCAGCTGGTGGACGCCGGCCTCCTATTGGCCAACGAGAGACGTATTGTATTGTATTGTAGACGCTTCCCCTCGTACGACCAGCTGGTGGACGCCGGCCTCCTATTGGCCAACGAGAGACGTATTGTATTGTATTGTAGACGCTTCCCCTCGTACGACCAGCTGGTGGACGCCGGCCTCCTATTGGCCAACGAGAGACGTATTGTATTGTATTGTAGACGCTTCCCCTCGTACGACCAGCTGGTGGACGCCGGCCTCCTATTGGCCAACGAGAGACGTATTGTATTGTATTGTAGACGGTTCCCCTCGTACGACCAGCTGGTGGACGCCGGCCTCCTATTGGCCAACGAGAGACGTATTGTATTGTATTGTATTGTAGACGCTTCCCCTCGTACGACCAGCTGGTGGACGCCGGCCTCCTATTGGCCAACGAGAGACGTATTGTATTGTATTGTAGACGCTTCCCCTCGTACGACCAGCTGGTGGACGCCGGCCTCCTATTGGCCAACGAGAGACGTATTGTATTGTATTGTAGACGCTTCCCCTCGTACGACCAGCTGGTGGACGCCGGCCTCCTATTGGCCAACGAGAGACGTATTGTATTGTATTGTAGACGCTTCCCCTCGTACGACCAGCTGGTGGACGCCGGCCTCCTATTGGCCAACGAGAGACGTATTGTATTGTATTGTAGACGGTTCCCCTCGTACGACCAGCTGGTGGACGCCGGCCTCCTATTGGCCAACGAGAGACGTATTGTATTGTATTGTAGACGCTTCCCCTCGTACGACCAGCTGGTGGACGCCGGCCTCCTATTGGCCAACGAGAGACGTATTGTATTGTATTGTATTGTAGACGCTTCCCCTCGTACGACCAGCTGGTGGACGCCGGCCTCCTATTGGCCAACGAGAGACGTATTGTATTGTATTGTAGACGCTTCCCCTCGTACGACCAGCTGGTGGACGCCGGCCTCCTATTGGCCAACGAGAGACGTATTGTATTGTATTGTAGACGCTTCCCCTCGTACGACCAGCTGGTGGACGCCGGCCTCCTATTGGCCAACGAGAGACGTATTGTATTGTATTGTATTGTAGACGCTTCCCCTCGTACGACCAGCTGGTGGACGCCGGCCTCCTATTGGCCAACGAGAGACGTATTGTATTGTATTGTAGACGGTTCCCCTCGTACGACCAGCTGGTGGACGCCGGCCTCCTATTGGCCAACGAGAGACGTATTGTATTGTATTGTAGACGGTTCCCCTCGTACGACCAGCTGGTGGACGCCGGCCTCCTATTGGCCAACGAGAGACGTATTGTATTGTATTGTAGACGCTTCCCCTCGTACGACCAGCTGGTGGACGCCGGCCTCCTATTGGCCAACGAGAGACGTATTGTATTGTATTGTAGACGCTTCCCCTCGTACGACCAGCTGGTGGACGCCGGCCTCCTATTGGCCAACGAGAGACGTATTGTATTGTATTGTATTGTAGACGGTTCCCCTCGTACGACCAGCTGGTGGACGCCGGCCTCCTATTGGCCAACGAGAGACGTATTGTATTGTATTGTAGACGCTTCCCCTCGTACGACCAGCTGGTGGACGCCGGCCTCCTATTGGCCAACGAGAGACGTATTGTATTGTATTGTAGACGCTTCCCCTCGTACGACCAGCTGGTGGACGCCGGCCTCCTATTGGCCAACGAGAGACGTATTGTATTGTATTGTAGACGCTTCCCCTCGTACGACCAGCTGGTGGACGCTGGCCTCCTATTGGCCAACGAGAGACGTATTGTATTGTATTGTAGACGCTTCCCCTCGTACGACCAGCTGGTGGACGCCGGCCTCCTATTGGCCAACGAGAGACGTATTGTATTGTAGACGCTTCCCCACGTACGACCAGCTGGTGGACGCCGGCCTCCTATTGGCCAACGAGAGACGTATTGTATTGTATTGTAGACGCTTCCCCTCGTACGACCAGCTGGTGGACGCCGGCCTCCTATTGGCTAACGAGAGACGTATTGTATTGTATTGTAGACGGTTCCCCTCGTACGACCAGCTGGTGGACGCCGGCCTCCTATTGGCCAACGAGAGACGTATTGTATTGTATTGTATTGTAGACGCTTCCCCTCGTACGACCAGCTGGTGGACGCCGGCCTCCTATTGGCCAACGAGAGACGTATTGTATTGTATTGTAGACGCTTCCCCTCGTACGACCAGCTGGTGGACGCCGGCCTCCTATTGGCCAACGAGAGACGTATTGTATTGTATTGTAGACGCTTCCCCTCGTACGACCAGCTGGTGGACGCCGGCCTCCTATTGGCCAACGAGAGACGTATTGTATTGTATTGTAGACGGTTCCCCTCGTACGACCAGCTGGTGGACGCCGGCCTCCTATTGGCCAACGAGAGACGTATTGTATTGTATTGTAGACGGTTCCCCTCGTACGACCAGCTGGTGGACGCCGGCCTCCTATTGGCTAACGAGAGACGTATTGTATTGTATTGTAGACGGTTCCCCTCGTACGACCAGCTGGTGGACGCCGGCCTCCTATTGGCCAACGAGAGACGTATTGTATTGTATTGTAGACGCTTCCCCTCGTACGACCAGCTGGTGGACGCCGGCCTCCTATTGGCCAACGAGAGACGTATTGTATTGTATTGTAGACGCTTCCCCTCGTACGACCAGCTGGTGGACGCCGGCCTCCTATTGGCCAACGAGAGACGTATTGTATTGTATTGTAGACGCTTCCCCTCGTACGACCAGCTGGTGGACGCCGGCCTCCTATTGGCCAACGAGAGACGTATTGTATTGTATTGTAGACGGTTCCCCTCGTACGACCAGCTGGTGGACGCCGGCCTCCTATTGGCCAACGAGAGACGTATTGTATTGTATTGTAGACGGTTCCCCTCGTACGACCAGCTGGTGGACGCCGGCCTCCTATTGGCCAACGAGAGACGTATTGTATTGTATTGTAGACGCTTCCCCTCGTACGACCAGCTGGTGGACGCCGGCCTCCTATTGGCCAACGAGAGACGTATTGTATTGTATTGTAGACGCTTCCCCTCGTACGACCAGCTGGTGGACGCCGGCCTCCTATTGGCCAACGAGAGACGTATTGTATTGTATTGTAGACGGTTCCCCTCGTACGACCAGCTGGTGGACGCCGGCCTCCTATTGGCCAACGAGAGACGTATTGTATTGTATTGTAGACGGTTCCCCTCGTACGACCAGCTGGTGGACGCCGGCCTCCTATTGGCCAACGAGAGACGTATTGTATTGTATTGTAGACGGTTCCCCTCGTACGACCAGCTGGTGGACGCCGGCCTCCTATTGGCCAACGAGAGACGTATTGTATTGTATTGTAGACGCTTCCCCTCGTACGACCAGCTGGTGGACGCCGGCCTCCTATTGGCCAACGAGAGACGTATTGTATTGTATTGTAGACGGTTCCCCTCGTACGACCAGCTGGTGGACGCCGGCCTCCTATTGGCCAACGAGAGACGTATTGTATTGTATTGTAGACGCTTCCCCTCGTACGACCAGCTGGTGGACGCCGGCCTCCTATTGGCCAACGAGAGACGTATTGTATTGTATTGTAGACGGTTCCCCTCGTACGACCAGCTGGTGGACGCCGGCCTCCTATTGGCCAACGAGAGACGTATTGTATTGTATTGTAGACGCTTCCCCTCGTACGACCAGCTGGTGGACGCCGGCCTCCTATTGGCCAACGAGAGACGTATTGTATTGTATTGTAGACGGTTCCCCTCGTACGACCAGCTGGTGGACGCCGGCCTCCTATTGGCCAACGAGAGACGTATTGTATTGTATTGTAGACGCTTCCCCTCGTACGACCAGCTGGTGGACGCCGGCCTCCTATTGGCCAACGAGAGACGTATTGTATTGTATTGTAGACGGTTCCCCTCGTACGACCAGCTGGTGGACGCCGGCCTCCTATTGGCCAACGAGAGACGTATTGTATTGTATTGTAGACGCTTCCCCTCGTACGACCAGCTGGTGGACGCCGGCCTCCTATTGGCCAACGAGAGACGTATTGTATTGTATTGTAGACGCTTCCCCTCGTACGACCAGCTGGTGGACGCCGGCCTCCTATTGGCTAACGAGAGACGTATTGTATTGTATTGTAGACGCTTCCCCTCGTACGACCAGCTGGTGGACGCCGGCCTCCTATTGGCCAACGAGAGACGTATTGTATTGTATTGTAGACGGTTCCCCTCGTACGACCAGCTGGTGGACGCCGGCCTCCTATTGGCCAACGAGAGACGTATTGTATTGTATTGTAGACGGTTCCCCACGTACGACCAGCTGGTGGACGCCGGCCTCCTATTGGCCAACGAGAGACGTATTGTATTGTATTGTAGACGGTTCCCCTCGTACGACCAGCTGGTGGACGCCGGCCTCCTATTGGCCAACGAGAGACGTATTGTATTGTATTGTAGGTTCCCCTCGTACGACCAGCTGGTGGACGCCGGCCTCCTATTGGCCAACGAGAGACGTATTGTATTGTATTGTAGACGCTTCCCCTCGTACGACCAGCTGGTGGACGCCGGCCTCCTATTGGCCAACGAGAGACGTATTGTATTGTATTGTAGACGGTTCCCCTCGTACGACCAGCTGGTGGACGCCGGCCTCCTATTGGCTAACGAGAGACGTATTGTATTGTATTGTATTGTAGACGCTTCCCCTCGTACGACCAGCTGGTGGACGCCGGCCTCCTATTGGCCAACGAGAGACGTATTGTATTGTATTGTAGACGCTTCCCCTCGTACGACCAGCTGGTGGACGCCGGCCTCCTATTGGCCAACGAGAGACGTATTGTATTGTATTGTATTGTAGACGCTTCCCCTCGTACGACCAGCTGGTGGACGCCGGCCTCCTATTGGCCAACGAGAGACGTATTGTATTGTATTGTATTGTAGACGCTTCCCCTCGTACGACCAGCTGGTGGACGCCGGCCTCCTATTGGCCAACGAGAGACGTATTGTATTGTATTGTAGGTTCCCCTCGTACGACCAGCTGGTGGACGCCGGCCTCCTATTGGCCAACGAGAGACGTATTGTATTGTATTGTAGACGGTTCCCCTCGTACGACCAGCTGGTGGACGCCGGCCTCCTATTGGCCAACGAGAGACGTATTGTATTGTATTGTAGACGGTTCCCCTCGTACGACCAGCTGGTGGACGCCGGCCTCCTATTGGCCAACGAGAGACGTATTGTATTGTATTGTAGACGCTTCCCCTCGTACGACCAGCTGGTGGACGCCGGCCTCCTATTGGCCAACGAGAGACGTATTGTATTGTATTGTAGACGCTTCCCCTCGTACGACCAGCTGGTGGACGCCGGCCTCCTATTGGCCAACGAGAGACGTATTGTATTGTATTGTAGACGGTTCCCCTCGTACGACCAGCTGGTGGACGCCGGCCTCCTATTGGCCAACGAGAGACGTATTGTATTGTATTGTAGACGGTTCCCCTCGTACGACCAGCTGGTGGACGCCGGCCTCCTATTGGCCAACGAGAGACGTATTGTATTGTATTGTAGACGCTTCCCCTCGTACGACCAGCTGGTGGACGCCGGCCTCCTATTGGCCAACGAGAGACGTATTGTATTGTATTGTAGACGGTTCCCCTCGTACGACCAGCTGGTGGACGCCGGCCTCCTATTGGCTAACGAGAGACGTATTGTATTGTATTGTAGACGCTTCCCCTCGTACGACCAGCTGGTGGACGCCGGCCTCCTATTGGCCAACGAGAGACGTATTGTATTGTATTGTAGACGCTTCCCCTCGTACGACCAGCTGGTGGACGCCGGCCTCCTATTGGCTAACGAGAGACGTATTGTATTGTATTGTAGACGCTTCCCCTCGTACGACCAGCTGGTGGACGCCGGCCTCCTATTGGCCAACGAGAGACGTATTGTATTGTATTGTAGACGCTTCCCCTCGTACGACCAGCTGGTGGACGCCGGCCTCCTATTGGCCAACGAGAGACGTATTGTATTGTATTGTAGACGCTTCCCCTCGTACGACCAGCTGGTGGACGCCGGCCTCCTATTGGCCAACGAGAGACGTATTGTATTGTATTGTAGACGCTTCCCCTCGTACGACCAGCTGGTGGACGCCGGCCTCCTATTGGCCAACGAGAGACGTATTGTATTGTATTGTAGACGGTTCCCCTCGTACGACCAGCTGGTGGACGCCGGCCTCCTATTGGCCAACGAGAGACGTATTGTATTGTATTGTAGACGCTTCCCCTCGTACGACCAGCTGGTGGACGCCGGCCTCCTATTGGCCAACGAGAGACGTATTGTATTGTATTGTAGACGCTTCCCCTCGTACGACCAGCTGGTGGACGCCGGCCTCCTATTGGCCAACGAGAGACGTATTGTATTGTATTGTAGACGCTTCCCCTCGTACGACCAGCTGGTGGACGCCGGCCTCCTATTGGCCAACGAGAAGGTCATCTTCGAGCATCTGGACCAGAAGACAGCTCACCCCAAGTACTGGATGCCGCTGGTGTGGGCGGGCGGGATCATGGTGAGGGCGCGCAAGGAGGGGCGGGTACGCGACGACTTCTCGCTCAAGACCCTGGTGGACGCGCTCAACACTTACCGGGGGGAGTGCGCCGGCATGATCAACTGGGACTGGATATGTATTCCGCTTGTCTACACTCAGGTGAGATACGCCTACACGTCTTCTTGCACGGCCAAGCGTTGTAGCGTTGAGTAGGGTAGAGGCCCCACGCCATCGGCAGTTTGACTACCGTCTTTTACTGCCCAAAATACATTAGTCAGGTAGTAGAAGTTCACCAAGCGACGCGATGACGGAGCCTGATTGGTCGGCTACTTCACCGAAGATATACGAAGACAGCCGAAAACGCCGTCATCGCGTCGCTTGGCGAACTTCTACTACCCGACTAAAGTATGTTGGGCAGCATAAGGCGGTAGACAAACAGCCGATTGCGTTGCGACTCTACCCACTCAACGGTTGTAGGTAGGACCGACCGAGGTTTACTTGATGGCCGCTCGCCGCGCTAGCGGCGGGCGCTCGTATAATAGCACAAGACTCAATTGAGGGGGCTGTGACATGGAACTGGGCGATTCGAGGGAAATTCAAATCGACATAACGTAACACTTGACATTACGTTGTGGTGGTTGTAAATGATAATTACAAAGTTAGGAGTTATACGGCTAGCGGCTAGGCGGCAATCAAGTGTATACCTTGGGTAGGACTGCCATAAAGCGGGACATTCCCGCGTCCCGCCAATTGGCTTGTTCAATGCCACTTTCTCCCACTCGCTGCGCTGCTGCACTGCTGTACCATATTTCAAACCCAATGCACGGCCAAAATAGGAAAGTAGGGTTATGATACAAAATTACTTCTAGACTTTTGTTGCAAAACTACAAATTATATTTTCTTACTTACACACATATTTTTAAATATAAATATCGTATATTTGTATCATTGATTTTAATCAATGTTTGTATCGATACACACAACAAATTTCTATAATCAATTAGTTAAAAGGCTGAAGCGAACATGAAACGGTTTGAAAAGTCCGCCATGTTTTCTTATCGCACGTATACGTATGGAGAGCGCTACTTTTAATATAGGTGGTAACGGTCTTTATCGATAAAACACGGCAGAGAATCGCTAACTCAATGCGGTATGGCTCGTAACGTCCAAAACGGGCGTTAAATTTACCATGGACCTTAGAGAATCGCCCTGCAGATCAAGTAGACCTTAACGCCGCTGATCTGTAATGGTGTGTTAGAAAATACTGGCTTTCATAGGCCGTAAGTAGTAGAAGTCGGCCATATTGCATGAAAAAAAAATATATTTAATAATAATAATAGTAATAATAATAATAGTAATAATAATAATAATAATAATAATAATAATAATAATAATAATAATAATAATAATAATAGTTATAATAATAATAATAATAATAATAATAATAATAATAATAATAATAATAATAATAATAATAATAATAATAATATTTTTTTTTTTTTTTTTTACAATCGCACAAACTTTATTATTATTAGAATACAAATTGAAAAGTACAGAACAACTTGTTCCACAAAGCCATGAGGCTTAACTGTGGATTACACAAAATAAATAACAATTCAGTGCACAGTAAGATGGAAACAAAATGAAAATGACAGTAGAATATAATACAACATAGAACTAATAATGAGAACGATTACGACACAAAATATCAAGATAGAAGACAGTAAAACATATGCATGTTTGACAACTACTTTGAAATTACATGATTTTAATAAAGACAAAATTAAATTTATGAATACAGCGATGAAAACCCAACAACTTTAACGTACAAACAAAGAATTGATATGAGATTAAATACTTTTTAAATAAAAATCCTTTAGCCCTCTTTTAATTATGCTAATTGAATTTAATACTTTTAGGCTAAGTGGCAACTCGTTAAAAGTACGTGGAATAATTACTTTAAGCGTTCTCGCGCCGTGTTTGTTGAAATATTTAGGGACCCTATATAAATGTGATATTTGAGAACGCGTGGTGATTGGATTTTGAAGAATCATTTTAAAATCATTTTTAAAATAAAACTGAAAAGCGAGTCTATACTTATATAGCATATGGATAGGCAAAACGTCACCTTTTTTTATAAACGCAGGACTCAACGCAGTCAATATTTCTATGAGATTTGGTAAAGAACAATGTTGGGTAGGAACGGATTTTTTTAGTTCCGTTCCTAGGAACTAGTTCCTTTTTAAGGAACTAAGGAACGCCATAGTTCCTTTTTTCCAACCAGGAACTGTGGAACGCCATAGTTCCAATTTTCCAGGAACTGTAACTTATTTTCATAAGTTCCTTTTATTTTTACTTGACTGTACAAGCTTGAAGGACGAAAGCGCCAAAACATAGTTTACTTACAAGATGACAGAAACGAGAAATCTAAAACAACTTTTTTTGTAATATTTCATTCTTGTCTACCCATCCCAACCCTCCACCTGCTACGCCACCCCCGCGTGGGGTCTCCAATTAGTCGCACACCGGCACAAGTCGAAGACCCGAAACCGGTGACTAATCCCAAATCTTTCGTGCGGAATAAGCGTGTCATGTCACTTATAACTGACCAACCGTCCAACCCCTCCTAAACTGGTGTGAGAGCAACATGACTCTGACTGCCATTCCGAAATCAAACAAAACATGAAATATATCACTTGTACAGTGGCGTAACTTGCTTAGTGCGGGCCCCCCCCGCGAATGTAATTTACTTGGGCCCCCCTATAATCAATAGACAATAATCAATGGTCGGTGTGGGAGTTGACGTCCAAGTTAGGCGGCCCGGTGGGGAGGGGGGGGGGGGGGGGGGGGGGGGGTGACATAGTAATATTCATTCATATGTTAACAATTTATTTACTCACCAAGCAGTCCTAGAAGATGGATGTAGATTGTAGTTGATCCGATTTCTACAAAATGTTGCGTTTTCTCGCCTTCGCCTCTGCAAATGTATCTACGAGATGATCTACATTCATATCGTTGGCCTTCGCGGCTTCTATTGACATAAGTCCCAACGCACTCAGTCTTGGCTCACTCATAGAATTACGTAAATACGATTTAATAATTTTAAGTTTTGAGAACGATCGCTCTGACGCTGCAACTGTCACAGGTATTGTTAAAAAAAGTAACAGTGCTTAAAAATGTTCTGAAAAACATCGCCTCTCACTATCTTTGTCGCGTGGAAAAGATATATTTTTGGGTCTGCAAGATCCATGTTTAATAATCAAACGTTTTGTGTTAGAGTCTAGAATATTAGTAGGAAAATTAGCCCTGTCTGTAGGATATTGAACTTCATTATCGAACGTAACCGGCTCAGAAGTCTGATTATGGGTGAGAACAACACGGGTCACTAACAGTTTGTGTCAATTTCATTTGTTTGTACGTTAGAAGATGTTGAAAAATAGGAATTGATCTTCGGCAGTTTTTGATTTCCTTTTCTCTTTCCAACTTCTTTTTTCTTTTCGCAAAACCACTTTCACTCCGATAACTCATCGCATCGTTATTCTTACACTGAACTGCTCCTTATAGTACACAAAACACAAGTTACACAGCACGGCACAAACACATATTATTTACAATTTTATACTAAAACCACATAGTTACTATAAACACAAATTGCAACGCAAAATATAAAAGCAGTTTTACATGCGCGAAAGTCAAAAAAATTCCACGACCCTTCACCGAGAAAGTTAGCGCGATACTAAAGAAGGGTAGCGGCTGGCGAGCGACGGATTCTTCGTCACTCAAGGAAAATACCACTCAAAGCAACCAAACAATAATTATCTTGTCTTTTCACTCGCTTGTCAATGTCAACTAACTTGTGGTCAACATTTTGGTGGGCATCCCTATAGTTGGGGTTTGCTTTGAAATTGCTAAATACGGAAAAACTTATTTTCTCCCCGAGTGGAGCTACACATTGAAACAGCAGTGCATTTAGCACAAAGCAGCTCCCCTTCACGGAAACCACACCCTGGGACGAGGTAGTTTCCAAGAAATATCTGAATAACACTCGTTGTTCCGTTTTATGTTTACAATTGTTTTTGTGACACGTGACACAGGGACGTATTCAAAACAGATTAGTTCATTGCATGGCAACAAAGTCTTACCAAAGACCACACACTATCAAGGGCCCTTGCGGGCCCCTGAAACCCCCGGGCCCCCCCGCGACCGCGGGGGCTGCGGGGGCGGTAGTTACGCCACTGTTGTCAACCCATTACATCAGTCAATGTTCCCTTAACACCCCGGCGGTGTTAATACCAATTATTCGCATCGCTAGCAAAACTGCATTCGAATTCATTAGAAACGGGAAGGCTTTGATGATGAAAGATGTGGTCCGAGTGGGGTGGGGGTTGAAGTTATTTAGGGGCAAGGAGCTATCTCAATATTCACTAATCTATTCAATTCTTCGCGACAAGTGCATGTGACAACATCGCTGTCTCTTTCGATCGTTTTGTTATAATGTCTGGTGTTTGTGGCAATAACATACTGCCCTTTAAAAAAATACAGACCATTTTCTTTCCGGGCGAAAGTGATATTTTCGGCGACGAAGAAATTTTTAGGCAAAATGCTTGCTTTGTTTACCAGCTATTAAAGTAATCGGTGCTTCGAGGTTATCGCCTGCCAATCTAAAGAAGCACATGCATTTTGAATTTTGATTCCTACAAACCTCAACCATATTTAAGGCGTTATCTGCGAACCCTTGGCATTAAATTTAATAAAAAAAACTTAATTTGAATTAATTATAATAGTTATTAATAATTAATGTAAATTGTAATGCATTAAGAATTAACAATGTAAAATAACCTTTTACTTTTAGTCAATGTTCTTGGTGTAATGCATAAACCCGGATAATAACCATTGAGTCGATGGTTAGTATCCCGCTCGGCAATATCCAAAGAAAAATGGTTGTTTGCGGAAAGGAACTATTTAGGAACTTAGTTCCATTTTGAAAGGAACTAAGGAATGCCCCAGTTCCTTTTTTTTTTAGAGGAACTTGGAATGGAAAGAGTTCCTTTTTCCTTGCGTGGAACTGGAACTGGAACTAGGTCCATTTTTTAAGGAACTTACCCAACACTGGTAAAGAACGTGACCATTTGATGTTGCAAAGCTGTAATATGCCTTAGATTTGATAATGACGCGTTACCCCATGCTAATATACCGTACATTAATATTGATTCTGCTAGAGATAAGTAAACTGTTTTAAGAGTGTCTGAAGGAAGCATAGTTTTTATACAATACATTTGACTGAGACATGATCTTAATTTATTACATAATTATTATTGCATAATTTATTTAACGCAATCAATAACAGTATTACAAGTACAAGTTTCACCATGCATGCAATCATAGGAATGAGAGATAATTCTCACGGTGCATAACCGATCAATGTTTAAAGGGTTACATATATGCACGATTTTAGTTTTTGCTACGTTTATAACCAAACCGTTATCGTGGGCCCACAATAGTAAATTTTGAAAGTCAGTTTGTAGATAATGATTAGCAATGTTTAAGTTCTTATGAACGGCAATTAGAGCGGTATCATCAGCATATAAGTAAATTTTACACTTCCGCATGTACTTTACAATATTATTTACATAAATAAGGTATAGAATTGGTCCCAATATTGAGCCTTGAGGCACACCGGACTTGACAGCTAATTTTTTACTTAATGAACTTCCAATTTTGGCCGCAACTTCTCTTTCACTCAAATAACTCTCAAACCATTTTAGCAATTGACCTCTAATTCCAACTTGTTCCAAGTTCCTTAAAAGTATTTTATGGTTGAGGGTGTCAAATGCTTTGCTGAAGTCAATGAACATGGCCACAACATGCATGTTGTCGTCTAATTTTGAATTACCAAAGTCTGAAAATTGCAATAAAAGATCTGACGTTCCTTTACCTTCCTGAAATCCATATTGTTGTTGTGTTATAATTTTATACTTTGCTAAATATTTTGTTAGGGCATTTGAAACACATCGCTCTAGAATTTTTTCTATAACTGGTAACAAAGCTATTGGTCTATAATTCCCATAATCCATATGATCACCCTTCTTGTATATAGGCCTTCCAATAGATACTTTTAATTTCTGTGGTACCATACCTTCTTCAACTGATAAATTTATAAATTTGGCAATAATGGGACTTATCTCTTCACATATATTTTGAAGATCAATAACTCGTATGCCATAATATAATAATAAATAATAATAATAATAATAATAATAGTAATAATAATAATAATAATAATAATAATAATAATAATAATAATAATAATAATAATAATAATAATAATAATAATAATAATAATAATAATAATAAAAATAATAATAATACTTGACATTACGTCCGTATAACATGTTAACGACGGTTTTGACCGAGATTGTATGATGTGATACATTCAATGAAATAATAATAATAATAATAATATTAATAATAATAATAATAATAATAATAATAATAATGATAATAATAATAATAATAATAATAATTATAATAATAATAATAATAATAATAATAATAATAATAATAATAATAATAATAATAATAATAATAATAATAATAATAATAATAATAATAATAATAATGATAATAATAATAGTAATAATAATAAATAATATGATTGAACATCGATTCAAAAAAGTTTGGGAGAAATATCTTTAATAGTTTTATTATAAATAAATAATAAGTAAATAATTGTTTATATAATATAATAGTGAAAATTTAAAGGGCCGGAGGGCCGGGAGGTGTGGGAAGTAGGTAGCAGCCGAGTGCTTCGTTTGAAAACAAGTGTCGGGTACCCTTGGTGCTCAGTATGACTCTAGTATACTCTTATCGGGATAGTCAAGTGAAAAACTAAAAAACTACCATTTGTATATGTCCACTCTCAAATATGGAAAACATGACTATAAGATAACCTACTTTAAAAGCAGGCGGTTAAAAACTTAAAGAAGACGCGATTTTTTGGCTTGTTGCTACCAAGTAGCACCGAGCAACTTATCTCATGGTAATTCCCATATAAAAAAAATGTTGCCACAAGATAGTTAAATCACCGCTAAAAATATGGCACTTATCAAAAATCGATCAGGAGTTTCAACGTTTCAATGTGCATCGTTTCTCTACCGATAATATGCTTCTTGGTACGATCGTGTAGGCCTACTTCTACAAAATGTGACTTGATGTGTAGCCTAGTTGCAATCTGTTTTGAGCGGCGCTGTCCGCAGTCGCCGAGTGTTGTGGCTGGTCTGTCTCGTATTACACAATGAGTGCTCTGCCTATCGGGAAGGCGCTAGAGAACTAAGCGCGTGCCTCGATCGAGTAGCGAGAACAAAAACAGGACCACAGCACAATCCGTTCATTCACTTGAGAGGCGGCTTATTGCGAGCGCTGCACTGGTGTAGTGTGGCTTGCTTGACGCGCCTCAGCATTGCGCGCCCTGGTATTGGTTTACAAATACGCGCATGGTTTTGAAGCGAGAACGACAATCCGTCTGGCGTCTCAGTCTGATTCTATCCATCGTTGAGTGAAGACGTAAAAAGACTGACCATCACATTATAGTATAATATCATCCGATTCTAGAATGCCTAAGTGTTCGTATTACGGTTGTAAAAGTAACGAGAAATCAGTTCCTCGCCTGACATTTTTCAGATACCCGAATCGAGATAAATCGCCGAAACGATTCGCTGTTTGGAAGGCTAGGTCGTGTAGGGACAACTTTGAACCTACTGCCAGCTCACTTGTGTGCTCGAAACACTTTGTGCCATATGATTTCCATCAGGGAAATTTTTTAAAACGTCAATTATTAGGCGATTCCGGCGGCGGGAGAAGGATCCCAATACATCTGATTCCGGGGACAGTGCCGAGCCAGCGTCTGAAAGGTGACGAGAAAAGTGACAGTGACAGCTCGCACGCGACCGCTCAACCAGCAGCTAAACAAACCCGCCCATCTCGATACAAAAAAAGGCGCGGAAAGCAAATGGTGGACGATCTCCCATCATCTCAACCCGGCCCGTCACGCGTTTGGACACCCCCGAGTAGTCCACCAGTCATGGAAGATTATACGTGTGACGCGGGTGTACAGTGCGAATTAGGATCGGAAGAATTATATCGTTACAATAGCCTCACTTGTCCTGAGAATGATAGTTAGTCAGAACATTCAGAATGTGGCTAGCGAGACTTGGTGGATCATTACTTCAGAGTTCAGATATGGACATTGAACAAGAGCTCAACCATTGTGTATTTTAAACTCAATGGCTCAACACATCAGGTAGTGGCGAGTCAGTTGGTGATAAAACTGACAGTGAAAATGATGACAGTGAAAATGACAGTGATAAACGTAACCTACTAATCGTATATTTTATTTTGTGTTTTGGACCTGTTTGGCCACCCTGTTTCGAGTGTATTGTGAATGTGGGGTGGTTGTTGTGAAAACGAAGCGGTGGAGTCGAGGGGCTGCTAGGGGTGACGACCACATCTGAGAGGCCGGTCATAGCTGCTAATAAAGTAAATTAATAATAATAATAATAATAATAATAATAATAATAATAATAATAATAATAATAATAATAATAATAATAATAGACTAGAATGGTGGTCGCAGAATGGTCGCAGTTCATGAAGGGTAATAATCACCCCAAGGCAATGTGGCTGGCTATTGCTTCGGCTATATTCGGCTCTATAATGCTAACCGGAGGTAATTTCACTACCTTTTCTCATTTTACCAATGCACTAAAATAAGGGATAGTCAAGTGAAAAACTAAAAAACTACCATTTGTATATGTCTACCCTCAAACGCTACGCATAGCACCGAGCAGTTTTTATCATGGTAATTTCCATATAAAAAAATGTTGCCTCGAGATAGTAAAACCACCGCTAAAAAAATAGGGCACTTATCAAAAATCTTACAAAGTCTCAATATACATCGTTTCTCTTCCGATAATATGCTTCTTAGTACGAACGTGTACATCTACAAAATGCCCTGCAGTTAATTACTTTCATGTTTGTGACTTGATGTGTAGAAAAGTTGCTGTAATCTGTTTTGAGCGGCACTGTCCGCAGTCGCCGAGTGTTTCGCAGAGCGCTGGCTGGTCTCGTATTACACAATGAGTGCTCTGTCTATCGGGAAGACGCTAACGATTTATGACCCGATACGGCTGTACTACGCTTCAGAAGAAAAATGCAGCAGAGCTGAGAGCTGGCTGGCGAAGTGTCGGGATATTTTGTTGTTATGTTCACTATTTTTTTTTCTCGCATTGAAGCGACCTATACCCATTTTATTTTACATACAACTGAGTTTCCCCATTGGTGATTTTTTAGTTTTTCACTCGACTATCCCTTTAAAAGTGTTTTTCACGCACTGCTTTCGATAAAATTATACAAAGATACTTTCAGAACGAAGTTGAAAAAGTGTGGGTCGAGCAACGAACTAATATAATGAATAATCTGCGTGAAGAAGGTAGTGTGCGTTTAGCAGGGGATGGTCAGTGTGACTCGCCAAGTATTGCGTAAACAGTTAACACTGCCCAATTTAAAATTGTTCAAAAAGCTCAAGTGGTTGGAGAACTTGAAGAAAAGAACTCATTATAGAGTATTAGTTGAAAATGAACATTTACAAATAGAATTATTTTTAACTGATCTTCATCGATGAGTGGGATATTTCTTCTGTAGAAAATATCTCGACATTCATTATGAATTCGACGTGTGGCATTTAGCTGAAAGCAATTATGTAAACGGATAAAACAGTAGAACAAAAAATATCCATAACTATTAGCATGGAAAGGTAGCAAATCGAACCGTCATTAGTTTAATAGTGATTTACGATATATATAGCTCCTTTCAACAGGAAAATAGGAACTCGGTAAGTTCACCTAGAAGACACCATTCAATGTTTTTAAATTGCCACACACTACACAGAGTATGAGCTCAATGGCAAACGTTGTTCTACCACAGTACGAAGGACCGCTGAGGGTGAGAGTGAAAGGATGAACAAACACGACCGATGTCATTACCAAATACCAAGACTTACCTGATTTACTTTGTTGCGGCCTGTTTTGTACACGATCGACACTGCTTTCTGCGGGGATGCAAGGCGTCGATTTGTTTGCGTCTCCATGGACATGCATGAAAACCTTCCATTTCCTTGTCTTCTTTCAAATGAGGGAGCAACTTTCCCAAACACGCTTTGTATCCTCGTCTGCGTAATTTATTGGAAAACATTTTGGAAGAAAACTTAGCTCCTCATCAGATAGCCAAAGTAAGTGTTTTTTTTTTTAAAATAAAAGGCGATATTGACTGTTCGAGAGACATAGTAAGACTGACTCGTTTATTAGGGATAACAATTATAATATATAAGAGGAATCGCGTCTATGTAAGACAATGAGTCATTATTTTTAAATATAATGTCTTATTTACATAATATAAATATACAAATCATCAGGTCTGCCGAGTGCTATGGGTGGGTTGACGCATATAGCACAGGAAAGTTGTTGAAGGTTGAAGGTCAAAAAGTACTCAAAATCTTCAATCTTCACAACGATCCGCCTATTTGCGTTGACCCGTACTGATCTGGCAGTTGTCACGTCTATAGTAGTGGCTCATGGTGCGGAATGCGGATGTTGTCATAGTGAGCTACAAAGAGAGAGGTTCATGTTTTTACGATTTGTTACTCTAATTTGTACCCTGCAAATTGATCTTTGTATGCGTGTGTGTAAAATTTGTTTAATATAAAATATAATGACAAAATTACACAAAACATGTATGTAAGATAATCATAAACCTACATAATTAATCCTACTCTGGTTCATTGTCATCTATTATATCACAAGTATAGGTGCGTAATAGTAGAAGTAATAATGATTATTGTAACAATTGTTTCCTATATAGAGTCAACATAAGTAATTTTATATTGTTGTATTGTATTGTATCCTTTCGACCACATGGAGCATAAAATTCGTAAGTAAAACTGCAAATGAAACACGTGGCTGGTCATAGAAGAGCCTGGCTGAGTAGATCTTGAAATGTCCGATGAAATAATTCCAGAATCGATCTGTTATTTTCCTCTCAAAGGGATAACAAAATGTTTTCCATGGTATGTTATAATTAAGCATACCGACCCTGTCATGATCGGCAATACCGCTTGAAATATATTCCAAAACTTCCTCGATCGATTCTTTAATATAAGCTAAAAAGAACAATTGCAGATTGAGCAGGGTTAACTTAATTTTTACCAAATATTGCGTACCTTCAGTTCTAGAGTTTTCAAATCGTAAAGAAGAGATATACATTAATGAAAAACGAGGGGTGGAGGGGGAGGATTGCGATTCACCCTCAGACTTGTTTAGAGTAGACGAGATGTAGTAGACGAGATGTAGGCCTAGATGACGACAGTAGTAGACGAGATGTAGGCCTAGATGACGACAGTAGTAGACGAGATGTAGGCCTAGATGACGACAGTAGTAGACGAGATGTAGGCCTAGATGACGACAGTAGTAGACGAGATGTAGGCCTAGATGACGACAGTAGTAGACGAGATGTAGGCCTAGATTACGACAGTAGTAGACGAGATGTAGGCCTAGATTACGACAGTAGTAGACGACATGTAGGTCTAGATGACGACAGTAGTAGACGAGATGTAGGCCTAGATGACGACAGTAGTAGACGAGATGTAGGCCTAGATGACGACAGTAGTAGACGAGATGTAGGCCTAGATGACGACAGTAGTAGACGAGATGTAGGCCTAGATGACGACAGTAGTAGACGAGATGTAGGCCTAGATGACGACAGTAGTAGACGAGATGTAGGCCTAGATTACGACAGTAGTAGACGAGATGTAGGCCTAGATGACGACAGTAGTAGACGAGATGTAGGCCTAGTTGACGACAGTAGTAGACGACATGTAGGTCTAGATGACGACAGTAGTAGACGAGATGTAGGCCTAGATGACGACAGTAGTAGACGAGATGTAGGCCTAGATGACGACAGTAGTAGACGAGATGTAGGCCTAGATGACGACCGTAGTAGACGAGACGTAGGCCTAGATGACGATAGACAGACGACGAACGCCCCTCCTCCTTCTCCTAGGAAAATGGGAAGCAATTAATGGTTTGGAATTGGTTTGGAACCTCCTTGACTGAAGGAGAAGAAGAAGAAATGAAATACTGTTCAAACAAATACTATTGTGGCTATTGTAATACTGTAACTTAATAAAAGTTATTCATTCCGATATGATTAATTTATTTTTTAAACATTACCTTATTCCCGAGCCTCCATACTATAATCCTACGCGCGTCTCCAAGGCACATTTAATAAAGTTGAAAACAGTTCACGAACAACTGAACAAGTGACGAACGAAAACATGAACCTTCGTCAACGAGTTGTAATGTACTGACACAGACAAGACAACCAATTGGTACTGGCAAATAGCGTCTACATGGCGGGGGGGAGAGCATAACAAAAAGTATTGTCACAGACAACTAATTGTGGTATTGTCACCATCTGGCGGTCTCAAGTGTGCAGAGCATAGGAATTACACTAGACCTCTGACAGGAGTAGGATGCGTACATCTCTCTCTCTCTCTCTCTCTCTCTCTCTCTCTCTCTCTCTCTCTCTCTCTCTCTCTCTCTCTCTCTCTCTCTCTCTCTCTTTGTCTCTGTCTCTGTCTCTGTCTCTGTATCTCTTCTCTTTCTCGCCCAGCCCACAAATAAACATACATTATTTATAATACAAATATTAAAGAAAAACTTTCCAATCGATGCTCAATCATATTATTGAAATAAAATTCCCCCCCACCCCCCAATTTCGCACAATCCAAGCGGGGCTCGAACCAAGGATCTTAAACGTTGTGATAGGAGTAGGCTACACTTCATACAGAGCACCAATGGTACCCCACACTTGTTTTCAAACAACGCACTCGGCTGGTAGGCCTACCGGCCACACCTCCCGGCAGGAGACCTTCAAACTTGCACTGTTATAAACAATTATTAACTAATTATTTATTTTCAATGAAACTTTTAAAGGTATTTCTTCCAAACTTTTTTGAGCCAATGCTCAATCATATCATTCATTTATTATTAAAAAAATAAATTTTTCACGCAGTATGGCCAACTTGCTACAGCTACCCCTACGACTGCCGTGACATAAAAATGCTCAACAAAGCGGTGACTTTTGTGTTAGTCGATGGTCAGGTGGGTGTGTAGGGGGGGGGGGGGGTACTCGAGCCTACTCAGAGTGTAACCTGGTGTAACACTCTTGCTTGCTTAGTGCGTGACGCTGGCTGTGTACGCCTTCATCGTCACCGCTATTGTCGGCTCCCAGGCGTACGACTCCGTCTCTGAAGACTACCTCATCTACGTGCCAGTATTCTCGTTCATGCAAGTAAGTATTTGTCGATTGTGTGTCTTTATGTTGGTGGTTAAGGAAAATATAGAAAAACCACACCCTCGAGAATTTTTACCCTATCATATTTAAAAAAAAACGCTTTCGTTTATTTCTATTAATACATGTTGGGGCAGATTGCCCGAGCGAATGCAAATGGACTGTATAACAGAAAAACTGATTGAAGAACTAAAGTTTATTGTTGATAGTAGCCTGGATCTTGTTGTCAGACGATGATTAATGTAAGGAGAAAAGCAGCCATGGTTTGAAGAGAAGGGAGCTGGGATAGAGTAGAAGCAACGAAACACACGAAGCTATGATCGCAGCAGTCTGGGGTCGAACAGGTGTCCGGTTGTGATGCCACGAGAGAGAGGTACCTTCTACACTTGTGTGTGTGGATAACGACAGACAGACAGGCAGACAGACAGAGCCGATGGTCCCCTTGGTACTTTTCGACAGGAGTAGGCTACGTGCCAGTACTAGGCTTCCCCTCCTCCCTCCTCTCAACTCCGCATCGCCATATGCCTCCCCATAAAAACAAAAAAAGATAGATGAAGGTGTTTTTTGGGGGAATATAATCCGAAAATTAGATGAAAAACATACTTTTTTTTAGTTTAATATGGGCACCGAGATTAGCCACTGATGGCGCCACTGAAAAGACAGGCAGCGCTCCTCGTGGCGCTCGCGAGCAACCCTTGACTGAACAAGTGGATGTCTTCCTATGTAATAAATGTCAATTTGTGATGATTATTTAATTGAATACGGCTTTGAAAAAGTTTTTGCAGACTATGAATCCAATCAGTCTTTCTAAAAAGGAAACGCCTTATTTAAAGCAGGGCATGTTTTAAACTTTACTGAAGCTAAAACTGGCACATTTTGCAAAATAAATTCGAAGGTTGTAGGCCTATAGGCCTAGGACAGACTTCCGCCATATGAAGTATGCATTGGGAAACTTAAAACCTAAAAGTGAACAAGTTATAAATGATAATTAAAATTATGTTCATAGTTGCTAACATTAATTTTAATGGGACTAATGTTTTTTTTATTTTTAACTTGATTTGTATCGTATGCCTAACAGCTGATGAATAGGCCTAGCCCTAGGCCTATGACAGAGAAGTAGTGAAAATGTGAAAACTGATATCAGATATGATGGCTAGGCCTAGGCCCTTACACGAGATGAAGACATACATATCAGGTAGTGTCTAGATAAGCTTAAAATGACAAAGGTGTACGTAAATATCATTTAGAAGGAGACCTGTCACCTAGACCATAGGTTGCTCCCACGCCCACTGCTCGTTCTGACATAACCACACAATTTGTTCGAATTGAACTGGTAGGCCTAGGCTTTATCCATGTATGCTATACGTAAACCTTCATAGGCCTAGCCTATGCCTTAAGTACACAATCAAGAATAATATTATTTTGTACAGACCTATGGACATAAGAGGCTGTTGACTGCCTGTATCCACTTTTCTCGCCTCTCCGCCTCCCAAGGCCTGCCAGGAAAACTGTAAAATGACACTTCCTCCAAAGTTTTGGAAATGCGCTGTGCGCATCCTACAATCCAACACGATTTCCTAGAACGTCTAGCACTTGTAGTAGCATCCATTATTTAAACAAATTTAAATTACGTTGAAAATAAACAAGACATAGCACAATGTTATACTAACGCCATTTTAACCCGCGCCTACATCTTTCAGCTAGGAGTTGCTAGATTTCACCGCATGCCAGCGCTGTAGGTACCAAGGCTCGGTGCCCATAGAAATATTCACTCGAATTTCACTATAGGGAGTATTCACGTGACGTCACATCGGCCATATTGGAGGCCACCTAGTACCGTACTATTTCAAGTTTAATATTGTTTACGTGGAAATATGACAAGTTTGAACACGTATATCTCCCGATAAAGAGTACGAAAACGATTATTGTATGCTTTTGTAAGAGTAATCGAGACAAAAGAGTTTGTCTATGTTGATTTTAAGTAATAATAGCAAACCAAAGTTAAGGAACAGTTGAATTATCATCAAACGCCAGCTGAAACATAGTAACAATGAACTACCAATCACATGGCATTGCGGCCTCCAATGTGGCCACCATGCGCAATATTTGCGTTATTGTCTCACACGAACGGGAAATGTCTCGCGTGTTTTGATTGCAGCTCTTGTTCTACATGGGCTGGCTGAAGGTGGCGGAGACGCTGGTGAACCCCTGGGGCGATGACGACGACGACTTCGAGGTGAACTGGATGGTCGATCGACACTTACAGGTGAATACGATCGTGGGATCCAGGCAATTATGGGTTTGACCCAGGACAAATTGCAACATAAGCGTTTTTGGTAGGTATCATTTTCATCAGAAAAAATCCTCTTTAGCATAGTCAAAATCCGCAAAAATCCGACGACTAGGATTTTTTATATGGAGCTTTTATTAAAATTCTATTTCTAATTACAGTTCAAAATTTTAAATGTACCCGAACTAGGAGAAAAGAAATTAGACCAAACCGTACGGAAGCCTCGCGCTTCATGTAGGTAAAGATCGCTTTGAAAAGCTTTCAAATGGCCAAAGAGCAAACCAAAATATGTCTTGGCCCCTATTGAGAATGTGAGTACATCCTTGTGTTTTTCTTGTTCCAATACATATTTTTGTTTTTCACATAAACTTATTCACTTTTTGATGTGATCATTTAAAAAATTGACATAATGATTGCAGGAGAGAACATTTATAAGACAGAGCAGAGCATAAAACAGGTCGAACAACAACAACAACAACGACGACGTCTATGTCTCGCGCAGGTGTCCTACATGATAGTCGACGAGATGCACCAGGAACATCCGGAGCTGGTGAAGGATCAGTACTGGGACGAGGTGTTCCCCGCCGAGCTACCGTACACGCCGGCCTCGAAGCCGTTCAACACGCGTCCGGTGTCGCATCAGTCCGTGTTCAACATCGGGGGCAGCCTGTCTAGGAGGACGACCGGCATGAACACGGCCCCCTCTAGCTTCATCCAGGGGGGCGGGGGCGGGGGGCCGAGGGACAGCGGCAGCGAGGACGGTGACTCGGTCAGTCTATGTCACACACACACACAGATCTATGTATCCATAGACATGTATCAACACGGCCCCCTCTAGCTTCATCCAGGGGGGCGGGGGCGGGGGGCCGAGGGACAGCGGCAGCGAGGATGGTGACTCGGTCAGTCTATGTCACACACACACACACAGATCTATGTATGCATAGACATGTATCAACACGGCCCCCTCTAGCTTCATCCAGGGGGGCGGGGGCGGGGGGCCGAGGGACAGCGGCAGCGAGGATGGTGACTCGGTCAGTCTGTCTATGTGCGGAGAATTTTGATCAGTATGATGCCCTTTAGAGCGAACTTAGCAAGGACCACTTAGGGCAGTATGGGGTGTCAAGGATTTGTTGCTATATGGCATTTTTTTTTACATGCTATTTTCCATAAGAAGAACAAACTCCATAGCAACCATAAACAAATCACATACCTAACTCGGCTCTGCAGTTGTGGGGGCAAAGCTCGACGTAGGGCGCGCCAAGTTAAGCTCCCAAGGTCCGTCGATCCCCTGGCGGGGGCTCGAGCCTCCACCAGGGGATCGACGGACCTTGGTAGCTCCTTAAGGTTAAATTGTTTCACAGCCTTCTCGGGCACCCTCAAGGCAAAGCTCGACCTAGAGAGGGCCATGTCTTTAGCTCTCACCAGAATCTATAACAGGCCTTGCAAGAAGGGTTTATTTTGCTAGCGCTACGTAGTGAGAAAGTATGGACGAGTTTAACTCCATTACTTATAGCAAGTATTGGAATATTAATCATACTACAAATTTGAATGATTGAATGTGCTTTACCCAGCGTTCCGAAACCTCATTCGTGAGCATATTCAGCACGCTCAATATGCCAAAGGTTTAACAGTTGAGCATCTCCAGCATAAGGTGGTTTTTGGTGGCATTTTAAAAATGCCTTATAGACGGACCTAACCTTGGGCTTAACCTAAGTGTAAAATTGCGCCAAAATCATATGTTTGCACATGTATTAGAGCCTAGTATATTTAATTGATTTGACTTACGCCTCTATCAACCTTTTTTATTTTACGAAACTGTTTGACAGCTAATGTAGTGGGCGTGGCAAAACGACCTTGCGCCTGATTGGCCTAAACAAACATGCCTATGCTTGAAGTGTTCCGTAAGTATATCGTGCTTTTAGATGCTTTAACGTGCTGGAGAATGCTAGGGGCAAAGCATTCTCAGCAGGTTTCGGACCGTACCCAAAGATCACTGGGTGGAAGATGGCCGCCAACAATGTCCGTGACGTAACGTGACTATATTTGCCCTCTGCTGTCATCATCAAGTAGTCTGACAGACCTGGTGTTTGCCTAGAGCTACAGAGTAATGCTGGGAGCCATGAGACACCCCCTATTACGTACGGTCTTGTCTTGGAGCAAGAGTAGTATCCTCTAGTAGACAGCTACGATATGTGTAAGACTGACAGACCTGGTGTTTGCCTACAGCTACAGAGTAATGCTGGGAGCCATGAGAGACAAGAGACACCCCCTATTACGTACGGTCTTGTCTTGGAGCAAGAGTAGTATCCTCTAGTAGACAGCTACGATATGTGTAAGACTGACAGGCCTGGTGTTTGCCTACAGCTACAGAGTAATGCTGGGAGCCATGAGAGACAAGAGACACCCCCTATTACGTACGGTCTTGTCTTGGAGCAAGAGTAGTATCCTCTAGTAGACAGCTACGATATGTGTAAGACTGACAGACCTGGTGTTTGCCTACAGCTACAGAGTAATGCTGGGAGCCATGAGAGACAAGAGACACCCCCTATTACGTACGGTCTTGTCTTGGAGCAAGAGTAGTATCCTCTAGTAGACAGCTACGATATGTGTAAGACTGACAGACCTGGTGTTTGCCTACAGCTACAGAGTAATGCTGGGAGCCATGAGAGACAAGAGACACCCCCTATTACGTACGGTCTTGTCTTGGAGCAAGAGTAGTATCCTCTAGTAGACAGCTACGATATGTGTAAGACTGACAGACCTGGTGTTTGCCTACAGCTACAGAGTAATGCTGGGAGCCATGAGAGACAAGAGACACCCCCTATTACGTACGGTCTTGTCTTGGAGCAAGAGTAGTATCCTCTAGTAGACAGCTACGATATGTGTAAGACTGACAGGCCTGGTGTTTGCCTACAGCTACAGAGTAATGCTGGGAGCCATGAGAGACAAGAGACACCCCCTATTACGTACGGTCTTGTCTTGGAGCAAGAGTAGTATCCTCTAGTAGACAGCTACGATATGTGTAAGACTGACAGGCCTGGTGTTTGCCTACAGCTACAGAGTAATGCTGGGAGCCATGAGAGACAAGAGACACCCCCTATTACGTACGGTCTTGTCTTGGAGCAAGAGTAGTATCCTCTAGTAGACAGCTACGATATGTGTAAGACTGACAGACCTGGTGTTTGCCTACAGCTACAGAGTAATGCTGGGAGCCATGAGAGACAAGAGACACCCCCTATTACGTACGGTCTTGTCTTGGAGCAAGAGTAGTATCCTCTAGTAGACAGCTACGATATGTGTAAGACTGACAGACCTGGTGTTTGCCTACAGCTACAGAGTAATGCTGGGAGCCATGAGAGACAAGAGACACCCCCTATTACGTACGGTCTTGTCTTGGAGCAAGAGTAGTATCCTCTAGTAGACAGCTACGATATGTGTAAGACTGACAGACCTGGTGTTTGCCTACAGCTACAGAGTAATGCTGGGAGCCATGAGAGACAAGAGACACCCCCTATTACGTACGGTCTTGTCTTGGAGCAAGAGTAGTATCCTCTAGTAGACAGCTACGATATGTGTAAGACTGACAGGCCTGGTGTTTGCCTACAGCTACAGAGTAATGCTGGGAGCCATGAGAGACAAGAGACACCCCCTATTACGTACGGTCTTGTCTTGGAGCAAGAGTAGTATCCTCTAGTAGACAGCTACGATATGTGTAAGACTGACAGACCTGGTGTTTGCCTACAGCTACAGAGTAATGCTGGGAGCCATGAGAGACAAGAGACACCCCCTATTACGTACGGTCTTGTCTTGGAGCAAGAGTAGTATCCTCTAGTAGACAGCTACGATATGTGTAAGACTGACAGGCCTGGTGTTTGCCTACAGCTACAGAGTAATGCTGGGAGCCATGAGAGACAAGAGACACCCCCTATTACGTACGGTCTTGTCTTGGAGCAAGAGTAGTATCCTCTAGTAGACAGCTACGATATGTGTAAGACTGACAGGCCTGGTGTTTGCCTACAGCTACAGAGTAATGCTGGGAGCCATGAGGCACAAGAGACACCCCCTATTACGTACGGTCTTGTCTTGGAGCAAGAGTAGAGTTCATTTAATTTAAGAATGACCGACCTTCAGACGGATTTTGGGACCAAAATCGGCAGGCACAACAGAATTTAACAATTTAAGAATGTCAAGTGATTTAACTGAACATCTTCTAGTATTCATGAGATTTAAATGAACAAATTCCATTTACAAACCAAAATGCAAAGAGTGTGCAGTCTCAAGGTCAGTCATTCTTACGTTGAATAGCCTCTAGTATCCTCTAGTAGACAGCTACGATATGTGTAAGACTGACAGACCTGGTGTTTGCCTACAGCTACAGAGTAATGCTGGGAGCCATGAGAGACAAGAGACACCCCCTTTTACGTACGGTCTTGTCTTGGAGCAAGAGTATAGTATCCTCTAGTAGACAGCTACGATATGTGTAAGACTGACAGGCCTGGTGTTTGCCTACAGCTACAGAGTAATGCTGGGAGCCAAGAGACACCCCCTATTACGTACGGTCTTGTCTTGGAGCAAGAGTAGTATCCTCTAGTAGACAGCTACGATATGTGTAAGACTGACAGACCTGGTGTTTGCCTACAGCTACAGAGTAATGCTGGGAGCCATGAGAGACAAGAGACACCCCCTATTACGTACGGTCTTGTCTTGGAGCAAGAGTAGTATCCTCTAGTAGACAGCTACGATATGTGTAAGACTGACAGGCCTGGTGTTTGCCTACAGCTACAGAGTAATGCTGGGAGCCATGAGAGACAAGAGACACCCCATATTACGTACGGTCTTGTCTTGGAGCAAGAGTAGTATCCTCTAGTAGACAGCTACGATATGTGTAAGACTGACAGACCTGGTGTTTGCCTACAGCTACAGAGTAATGCTGGGAGCCATGAGAGACAAGAGACACCCCCTATTACGTACGGTCTTGTCTTGAAGCAAGAGTAGTATCCTCTAGTAGACAGCTACGATATGTGTAAGACTGACAGACCTGGTGTTTGCCTACAGCTACAGAGTAATGCTGGGAGCCATGAGAGACAAGAGACACCCCCTATTACGTACGGTCTTGTCTTGGAGCAAGAGTAGTATCCTCTAGTAGACAGCTACGATATGTGTAAGACTGACAGGCCTGGTGTTTGCCTACAGCTACAGAGTAATGCTGGGAGCCATGAGACACCCCCTATTACGTACGGTCTTGTCTTGGAGCAAGAGTAGTATCCTCTAGTAGACAGCTACGATATGTGTAAGACTGACAGACCTGGTGTTTGCCTACAGCTACAGAGTAATGCTGGGAGCCATGAGAGACAAGAGACACCCCCTATTACGTACGGTCTTGTCTTGGAGCAAGAGTAGTATCCTCTAGTAGACAGCTACGATATGTGTAAGACTGACAGACCTGGTGTTTGCCTACAGCTACAGAGTAATGCTGGGAGCCATGAGAGACAAGAGACACCCCCTATTACGTACGGTCTTGTCTTGGAGCAAGAGTAGTATCCTCTAGTAGACAGCTAAGATATGTGTAAGACTGACAGACCTGGTGTTTGCCTACAGCTACAGAGTAATGCTGGGAGCCATGAGAGACAAGAGACACCCCCTATTACGTACGGTCTTGTCTTGGAGCAAGAGTAGTATCCTCTAGTACAGGGGTGCCCAACATACGGCCCGCGGGCCGCATGCGGCCCGCCAAGCCATTTCATCTGGCCTACACCTCCCATTTACATTCTAGTCTCACAACTAAACCCACGAAGAAAATTCAATTTTATTTGAAAGCACATTGTTTTGAAATTTATTCTGTGGATATGTGTAACTTTATTTTAGATTCGCAGCAAACAATTACAATAATTCTTTTGTTTCTACTTCTAGTTTTGTTCTCGTTCCAGCCTAGTTTCTTGGAAGCCTAGGGGGAGGGGGGGGGGGGAATTCATTGTTTTCTGTGGCGACATCCGACTTACTAACTGGCGAGGACTCTACTGGCACAGATAACAAATGCTACTGGTTATGCAAGTGTCCCCGCAAATATGTTTCACCCTTTTAGTTGTGATCTTGCAAATGCATCATGACTCAAAGCAAAAAAACGAGTGTAATAAAGTGAAGGATTAATTCGAATTGAAAAGGAAAATCTTGTTTGGCAGCAAAGTATGTTTAAAAAGAAGGTAAACGAGAATCAAGCCCCTGTCCGCGCTAGTTTTCGTGTTGCACCGTGCACACTTACTAGCAGCGGGGCGAACACCATTTGCTAACGGGGAATTTGATATAGATATAGAATAACCAGACTATATACGTATGTATATATATAGTTAAGTTGATGTGGCCCGCCAACATTGAATAATTACGCTATGTGGCCCACTTCTAAATTAAGTTGGGCACCCCTGCTCTAGTAGACAGCTACGATATGTGTAAGACTGACAGACCTGGTGTTTGCCTACAGCTACAGAGTAATGCTGGGAGCCATGAGAGACAAGAGACACCCCCTATTACGTACGGTCTTGTCTTGGAGCAAGAGTAGTATCCTCTAGTTACTAGTAGACAGCTACAATATGTGTAAGACTGACAGACCTGGTGTTTGCCTACAGCTACAGAGTAATGCTGGGAGCCATGAGAGACAAGAGACACCCCCTATTACGTACGGTCTTGTCTTGGAGCAAGAGTAGTATCCTCTAGTAGACAGCTACGATATGTGTAAGACTGACAGACCTGGTGTTTGCCTACAGCTACAGAGTAATGCTGGGAGCCATGAGGCACAAGAGACACCCCCTATTACGGTCTCACCCTCGGCCGTGAGTGGCATCCTCAAGGACCCGAACGCCAGGAAGAGTAAGTATTGAACGTGTACTCAACGCCCAT